>MU225325.1:7072667-7090507 GCA_018584345.1 Thuja plicata | reverse complement strand
CCCCCCCCCCTCTTAGTTGTGCTTGTGAACAGTTATTCTTAATAATTGGTACCAGAGCTACTAGTCCTTAGAGAGAAATCTTAACAGCTTGAGGTGATCCTAAAGATGTCTTACTACAGGAAGGATAGTCTAAAATTTGATCATGAAAACTTTGACAGTTGGAAGAACAAGATGAGAACACATTTGCTATGTTTTGGAATTGACTACTGGATTATCACAAAGAGAAAGAAAAAGATAAAGACTAAGGATGAATTGGATATAGCTGCTGAAGATGAAAATAAGTTATTTTCATGTAATATGGTCGTAAGGGAATCATTGATCAGCACACTTTCTGAAGGTTGATTCACAAAAGTAAAAGACTTAGATTCTACACATGAAATCTGGACAAGATTGGAAGCATTGTATGAAGGAGATAAGTTTACAAAACAAACAAAGATACAAAACTGGAAGACAAAGATGGAATCATTGAAAATGAAAGATGATGAGAACTTTAGAAAATATACAGAGATAATTACTGAAGTTGTTACTGGCATCAGGAACTCTGGAGGTACTTACAATGAGGAAGAAGTGATTGCTAACATTCTTAGATCTTTGACACCTGCATACAAAAGTAAAGTACAAGATATAGAGGATATTATACCTTTGAAACTGAACTTCAATAGAGAGATGTTGATTGGAAAGCTAACTAATTTTGAGGCCGCAAAATTGGGAGATTCTTTTCCTAAAGTTTACTCATCATTCAAGGTGACTGTGCATAGAAACAAAAAGACCTTATTTGGAATTGTGAGCACAAGCAACATTGACTTGAGAGAAGAACTTGGAGACTATGTTGATTAATGGGAACAAATACAAGAAGAAGAAAGAAAGCTAGATGAAGTGATAGCCCTGGTCACTAGAAGAGAAAAGAGAGGTAAGGGTAAATTTGAAGGCAACTTACCTTTGAAATATTTTTCATGTAACAAGATTGGTCATTTTGCATCTTGATGTCCTACAAGGGTTCCAAAACATAAACCTAAGTTTTACAAATCAAAGTATTCAAAAGAAAAGGAATGTTATTATGCTAGTGAAGGTGTTTCTGATGATGATACTGTTGACTATGATGAAATTAGATTTATTTCTATTAAGGATGATGAACCTATACATGAATAAAAACCTTTATTATCTCATGTTGAAAAGAAATTTGAATGGGTTATAGATAGTGGTTATTCACATCATATGACTGGAGATAAAAACAAGTTTGTTAGTCTGAAAATATATGATGGTGGAGTTGTTATATTTCGTGACAATACTCCTAATATTATCATTGGAGTTGGATCTATTTCTCTGGATGGAAAAACTAATACTGACAATGTATTGCTTGTTGATGGACTTAAGCATAATCTGTTGAGTGTTGGATAGCTAGTGGATAGAGGTTATCAATTGAAATTCATTAATGGGAAATGTTCTATCAGAAGTGAATTAGGAGACTTGATCGCATCTGGTACTAAATCTAGAGGTAATGTATTTGAATTGAATACATCTTAAGCTTCTTGTTTTACTTTGAAGGTTGATAACAGTTGGTTATGGCATAAAATATTTTGTCATGTTAACTTTGATAATATTGTGAAGGAAAGTATGACTAATGCAGTAAGAGATCTACCTAAGATCGTGAAACTATCTAGCACTATGTGTAGAGAGTGTGTTATGTGGAAGCAGACTAAAAGAAGTTTTAAAAGAAAATATTATTCATAAAAAGGGAAGTTGGATCTGGTACATACAGATTTGTGTGATCCTACAAGAGAAAGATCTTATTATAGTGAAAGGTAATTTATACCTTTTGTTGATGACTTTTCTAGAATGATGTGGGTTACATATTTAAGAGATAAGTTTGAGGAATTTGACAAATTCAAGATATTCAAAGAAAAAGTTGAGATTGAATTAGGTTTGAAGATAAAATGTTTGAGATTAGATAAAGGTGGTGAGTTTACTTCAGACTTATTTAATACCTACTATGAAGAGCATGGAATATTCAGACAGACATTTGCACCTAGAACACCACAATAGAATGGGATAGTAGAGCGAAGAAACAAAACAATATTAGATGTTACCAAAACTATGTTGTTGGAAGGTAATGTATCACATGTTCATTGGAGAGAAGATATTGGTATTGCTATGTACACCTTGAATAGAATTTAGATCAAAGATGGTACAAGTAAGACTCCTTATGAATTATGGTTTGATCATACTCCAACTGTAAAATATTTCAGAATATTTGGAAGTAAATGCTATATCAAAAGAGATGATGAGATAGGGAATTCTGATGCTAGAAGTGATGAGGGTATCTTCCCTGGTTATTCTACTAAGAGAAAAACCTATAAATGTTTCAATCTGAGATTGAGGAAGTTGATTGAAAGTGCCAATGTGAGGATAGATGAAAAGTTTTAGATTCAGGAAAGAATGTATGACTGTGGACGGATTGCAGAGATAAAGGAGGTCACTACTGATCCTACAGAACCATTACAGGTTGATGATGAGATTGAATATGAATAAATTGAGCTTGTTGAGACTCCTAAGACTCTAAGGTATGTTAAGAAGAACCATCCTAAAAATAAAATCATTGGTAATGCAAGTAAAGGAATGATGACAAGATCTAAAGTAAGAGATGAAATTTGTTTGATTTCTCAAGTTGAACCGAAAACTACTGATGAAGCATGTAGATCGTGGACTAAAGATATGCAAGAAGAACTAGAACAGATAAAGAAAACCAATACTTGGGAATTGCTTCCAAGACCTTAAAGAAAATGGATGAGTTTTTAGAAACAAAATGGATGAGGAAGGAACATTGGTAAGACATAAGGCTAGACTATTTTGTAAAGGCTACTTGAAACAACAAGGCATATACTTTGAAGAAACATTTTCTTTGGTTGCTAGGTTGGAAGCTGTGAGATTATTTCTTTCTTATGCTACACATAAAGACTTTAAAGTATATTAGATGGATGTTAAATTTACATTCTTGAATCGAGATTTGGAAGAAGAAGTATACATAGAGAAACCTAATGGATTTCCTTTGACACAAGATGAAGACATGGTTTGTAAGTTGAATAAGGTATGCAAGACTAGACAAGTATCTACTTCATCTTGGTTTCAGAAAAGGTAATGCAGACAATAATTTATATTTAAGAACTGGTGAAGATGGAATCTTAATCATAGAAGTTTTTTTTGATGATATCATTTTTGGAGGCAATGATGAAATGAGTAAAAAGTTCTCTAAAGAAATGGAAGATGAATTTGAAATGTCAATGATTGGTGAGATGAAATTTTTTCTTGGTTTGCAAATTAATCAAAATAAGAATGGTATTTTTATATCTTAGGCCAAGTATCTTAAGGAAATGTTGAAGAAGTTTGGATTGGAAGATTGTAAACCTGTTGGAACACCCATGGTGACTGGTTACAAACTTACTAGTAATGATGAAACTCAAAGTTTTTTTAGACAAAGTACAAATCTATGATTAGAGGTATACAATATGTAACTCACACCAGACCAGATATTTCCAATGTAGTTATAATTGTGAGAAGATATCAAGAAGATCCTAAAGAGACACACCTTGCTACTATGAAAATAATTTTCAGATACTTAAAGGAACATTAGAATATGGATTATGGTATGAAAAATCAGATGACTTTATTTTATAGGCTTATACTAATGTTTATTGGGCAGGTAATGTGGATGATAGAAAGACTACAAGTGGTGGAGCATTTTTCCTTGAAAAAAGGCTTGTTTCATGGTTAAGTAAGAAGCAAGACTCTATTGCTTAGTCTATTGTTGAATCCAAGTATGTTGTTGTTGCTATAAATTGTACAAAAGTTGTTTGGATGAAACAAATATTGAAGGAGATTGGAATAATTTTTGAAGAGCCAGTGGTTATCCATTATGGTAATACTAGTAGAGTGAATATGTTGAAGGATCCTATAATGCATTCAAAGACTAAACATATTTCTATTAAGTATCATTTCTTGAGAGAAAAGGTAGCAGAGAAAGAGATTAGACTAGAGTATATTAGCATAAAGGAACAGATAGCAGATATATTTACAAAAAATTTGCCAAAAGATTCTTTTGAGTATCTCAAAAGAATGCTCGAGGTGAGAGCCCCTCCCAGTGATAAATAATTGATGCAAGCATGCATCAGTCTAGTGGCTTTCATAGCTATATCATTTTCTAGACGTGATGTATGGATCTACTCCTTAGGGAAAGTGATCGTAGGAACACTATAGAGCACATTTGGGTGTTTTTGCACCTGGCTATTATACATGAAGATTTGAATAAGCTACACCTTACAAAAGATTCAAGAAGAGTTATGGGACCCTTTTCCATTTTTTTCAAAGGGGGAGATATTCTATGTGAAAATCCCTATTGTTTTAGGGAGAATTGTGTTGAGGATATTGAGAATATTGTATTGAGAGAGAGTACTTTTGGGTTGATGGATTTTCTTATATATTGTCATCAATGTCAAAGGGGGAGATTGTTGGATGATATCAGAATTGGGTACCACTGATGCTGCTGGAATTCATGTTTTGTCATTGATGTCAACATATGTTTCTGTGGATTGAACAAATTGGTTATTACTATTATATGATGAATAACAGAAGTGTATGGACACTCTATGGATGAATCAAAATGAGAGAAGATAAGGATATGAAGAAGGATGTGTGATGACCTTATTCCTAAGGTCTCTTGGCTTAATATTGCATATTGGTGATGTTATAAATGTTTTAGTGAAGAATTGGTTTCTGGACTGTGACAGTGATGCTTCATAGATTTAGGTTATGCGAGATTAAGGGATGAGAGAAAGCATATTGAGGAATTTTTTTGTTGATCACATGTTGTGTGATCATTGGTGATGTCATCTATGGAATGTATTCTGGAGGAGACCTATTTGTGGTTGACTTAAGAAATGTATCATGTATTATGGATTGGGAGCATGGATTGCAGATCTTGGAGTATATCAGATGTATTGTAATTAATGTTTACCATTTTTAGGTACTTTGTGTATCTTAGCAAGGGGTTAAATAATTATTTTTATATTATTGTGAAAGCTTAATTGGCTGACCTAATCAATTATTGTAATAGGGTATATGAGAGATCTTTTCTTTTGAAAAGATGTAGTATGTGATGTAACCACCTAGATTTGGTCTGCTCTGACCATAGACCATATTTTCCCTAAGTGTGATCATACCCCCAATTATGTTCAAACAACTCTTCAATCGGCTGACATAATTCATTCGAATCAGATTTAATCTCCTAAGTGATCTAATCACTACTTAACATTAATCACTTTAGCCAATCCAATTAATTCAATTTAATCAATTCAAATCATACCTGGCTAAGGTAATTAATTTAAAAGGGAATTAATGAAATCATATTTGTACCTCATCACTTGCAAAATCAATCCCCTAGCCTAATTAATTCAATTTGGCTATAGTCCTAATTAATTATTACAAAGCAAATCAAAAGCTTAAATGATTAATTAAATCCCTATTATTAAATGAATATGTTATTACAATAATTCATTTTATTAATATTCCTTCAAACCTAACCAATCTCAACTACCCAACCATGAGTTCAAACTCATCCCAACCCCTTCTCACATTATAATTCTTCTTAATTAGCTAATTAACCCTAATTAGTTAATCACCCCTCCACTCATTCTCTCTCCTCCCATCTCTATCTTCTTGATCATGTGCCTTAAGCCCTAAACCTAATCCTAAGCTACCCTTAAGCTTGTCACATTCCATTAAGGATTGATTAACAACTCCACCCACTTGAGAAAGTTAAGGAATCTCAAGATTCCTTTCCCCAAGTCCACCTTATCAGACTTGACTCTAAACCCTCACCCATGCTCCTTAAACCCTCACCCATACCTCATTAATGCTTTCATAAATGAAGCATTAATGACTCTTACATATTCCTTCCACCCATACCTCATTAATGAGTCTTACACCCTCATTAATGGTAGCCCATCTAGAGTCTTCTCCCCTTCCTCCATTTCTCGTATAAATAGGATGGATTTTGAGCTCAAATGGCCCTAAAATTGAAAGTCTTTTATTGTATTGTTACAATGCTCCTAATTTTGAAGAGTTAATAGCATCCTTATGCTGCCCATATTTGGAGAATTAAGGAAGAAATATCATATTTCTCATGTTTAGGACCTTCATAGTGCTTTCTAGCTTAAATCTTAGTTATATTGTTGTTATCTCCATTTCTAGAGCTAACATGCATGTTTTTGAATCACTTAGATTAATTTTCATTTGAATCTTCTATTCTTAGGTTGTATTTGTCACTAGAACATGCATAATTTGAGGTCTATTATGTCATCTTTCATACTCCTCCTAGATAGGAAGCAATAGATTGATTTTAGTGATTGCTATGTTTGCTAACCTCTTGTTTTCACTAATGCAATGATTTATTGAAGTGTTGTGTCTCTTAATAGGTACAAAAATCACACCACATGTGATAGTGGAATGATGAGATGGTAATTTAAAAGGTAGAGGAGTGTGGAAGCTATGAAGATTGATTGGCTACTGGATGTAGAGTAGAGTTTGTGATTATAGTACTTCATTGGAACTAACCAAGCAAAGACAGTTTCTATTAGACAATTCACTAGATTCTATATTTCTTATATACACTTGTTTAGATTTTTAATCCTTGAGGGTGGCTTTAACCTTCTTTGGGCAGTGTGCCTGGGCAGTGAACCCATTGTTACTCTTGACTCCTAATAGGTTATGTCCTTTAATAGGGACTATGTACTGTAATGTTGTAATAACCTCCCAACAGGAATAAATCTTTTAATATGGATACTATACTCTCAGTACATCATTTGTGGGTGCTAATTCCCATTGAGGTTTTACCTTTAATAGGGTTTCCTCGACAATAAGGATTGTGTTATTGTTTTGGCATTTACCATATTATAATTTGAATTGAATTTTTTGTTGATAAAGTTTAATGTTTAATAATCTGTCTCACAAATGATTCACCCCCCCTCTCAATTGTGCTTGTGGACTATTATTCCTAACAAAGACACCACCATCCAATGTTGGAGACACACCCTTGTATTAACTTGAAGGAACACCATTGTCTACATTTGAAGGTGTAGGCACACCATTGCATCACGTTGAAGGCACACCATTATCTACATATGCAGGTGTAGGCAAAACATCATTTCATGTTGAAGGCACACCATTAACATCTCAAGTTTGTAAGGATCCATCTTTCACATATCAATTTGAAGGTACACAATTGATACATAATGTTTTAGATGTTCATAATGTTGAGGCCACTCAACAGTTGAAAAAACCTCCAAGAATTGTTTATAGAAGGCAAAACTATTTGTTTGATATTGATACTAACATTTTGCAACAAATGTTTGACAAGATTCCCAAGTGTACTTGTCAAAGATATGCTATCCATATTTAGAGATTATTTTTTGAGAATTTAAATATGATAGGAAGATGCCAACTATTTGTTCAAATGATGAGAAATCTAAAATTTAGGCTCATCATGAAGATTCTTGGGCTAAGAATGATGGATGAGTCAAGTGAAAATTCTATTGTAAAGAATGTAATGACTGCATATGAGAGTGTGGGTTCTACATCACACACAAAAGATAGTAATGTCACACGACGTGTACATACATCAAAAATAGTAAGCACTCAAATGAACAAATCTTGACTCA
The DNA here is from genome assembly GCA_018584345.1 of Thuja plicata. Lineage (NCBI taxonomy): Eukaryota > Viridiplantae > Streptophyta > Pinopsida > Cupressales > Cupressaceae > Thuja > Thuja plicata. The sequence goes on along the minus strand of MU225325.1, from coordinate 7,082,798 downwards.
TTAGAAAGACAAGAAAAGCATTGAAAATAAGTAGAAAGTCTCTAATGAGAGCTTTGGGAAGGCATCAAAGAGTGGAAGATCCAAATAACAATGGGTTATGGGCATTTTCCAGTAGACTACCCTGGAAAGATAAATCATTTGTTGAAGCTTTAAAATCCATGATTAAAGACTTTTGGAAGAATTGTTAGAGTAACAAAGTGATTCATCTTATTAATTAAATCATATTGATTTAATTATTAAGTCACTTATTATCTCTATTTCACTTAAGCTAAAATTTAGGCATATAATAATTAATTATTGTAATCACATAAAAATGTTTATCTAGACCCTAGACCCCCAATCTCAACAATTAATCAAGAAACCCTAATCTTGATAGATCCTAAGTCTTAAATCAAACAAGCAATTCCTCAATCTATCAATTTCAAGATAGCCTAACCTGAACCCTAGGTCCTAATCAATCATCGTACTTGATTAATTAATTAATTCTTGAAATCATAATACATTGGAAAATAAACCTTATGTTAATTATTTAATTGATATTCTGATATATTAATTAAATAAAATTGCTAAATTGTCAATTAAATAAAAAATGAATTAAATTAATTATAAAAACAAAAATGTGCATTCAAAATCAATTAAGTTATTAAAAATGCATATGACATCATCAAATCCAGTTAACTCATTATCAAATTGGAAACAATCTAGTTCCACTTAGTTAACTAATTCTCCACTAATCATTTTGGAAACAACGTCGTTAACTGAAAATGATTTTGGAAGTTTCCAAAATAGTTGATCAGTCAGTTTAGTCAACTGACTTTTTTAGCCAATCACATTTCTTGCACATGGATTGTGCTTCCTCAAATTGAATCTAAGCTACTCTTTTCTTTCAATCTCGACCGTCAATTTGAGAGAGGTTTTCTATACAAGAGAAGATCATTTCATTCACAAAGGATCCTAACTTTTGCTATCGTATTATACTCAATTTTCTTTTCTATCATTCTTAGCTTTTAATCATTTAGCATTATTGTAATTACTTTCAAGCATGCAAACAATCTAACTTAGAGCACATTTGAATTTTGTGTTTATTAAAATGAATCTTACACATCTCATTTGGTGCTTCTAAAATAAATCTCATTAGCTTGGATGAGCAACAATCTGCATCTTGCATTTATCATTTAGATTGTTCAATCATATAGAGTTTAAAACCCTTCGTTTAGAACAATGTTTAGTCACTGGACTTTGCGATGACCTAAGAGCAAAGTTCATACTCCTTCCTACTAGAAGGAAATGAACCATTGTCGATTATCTTAGGATGTTGATTTAATATGTTGGTTTTGTTATTTTCTAACCCTCTAACCACTTAATGGATCATTGAAGTGTGTGTGTTTGCAACTACTGGTGAAGACCCAAATTCATGCATACATTTATGGTGCATTGATTCAAACACCTTCCTTTTGAGCCAAATCCTTCCCACATTCACTTTGAGCCAAATCTGACTCCACCAATGCGTCAAGATGGTCATTTCGATTTGAAACAACTATAAACTTGCCTATACCCATCTATAGTTGAATCTGTAGCAAAAAACAATTTGTACAACCAAGCCGTACGACCCTTTGCACGCAAATTGAGACATGTTTGATTTTCTGCCTACACATAGACTGAGGTGTAAGGATGAATTTTTGAAATTAAATTTTTTGTTAGGGACTAAACCTTATTTCCCCTCTGTCATTCACTACTCTACATTTGAATCTGCAATTTAATTGCAACTCTCACCCAAAGCCCAAAGCCTAAGCCCTAACTGCACTCCTCAGTCCTCAACCATCGCATATCTTGGTTTACTTCTTTGTTATAAAACCTTGTATAAAAACTATGAATATGATTACCATGGGGGCCATGTGGGACTAAAATCCCACACCCCTCCTCCCCACGTGGCCTCCCACCATCTCAATTCCTCCCCCCTGCCNCCCCACACAGCACCTCCCTAAGCCACCATCCTACCCCCATTCTCCTCTTAAGCCAAATATAAGCCCACCATCACGTCTAGATAGTCATTTTGGTTTGAAATGACTATAAACTTGCCTATACCTACCAAAAAATCAAATTTGTGGCAAAAAAAAATTGCCCGAGTAGGCTGTACGACCCTTAGCATGCAAACCGAGATAGGTTTTCTGCGTGCAAACTGAGGAATAGTTTTATAAAATAAACTATCTATGTTTACCTACCACTCTTTTGGTTTAATCTATACTATCTGCACAATAAAGTGTACATATTATTCCAACCGCTAAACCCAACCTCAAACAACCAGCATCAAGCCTCTACTACTTTGCTTTGCTTTGTATGTATAAATGTTTACATAAAAAGAACATAAATTCTTCTTCCACGGTGCATGTGGGATTAAAATCCCACATCACTTGCACAACCTGCTTCTTTCCTCTTTGTCACTCCCGCTCTGCCCACTGGCCGCCCACTCGCCACCCAAACCCTACCACCTACAAAACAAGTTGATGACCGTCTAGTCATCATTCTACAAACTTATTGGCTTTCTGCGACGGCCACAAAACTATCAAATTTCAACTCATAAAATTATGATGCCATCTCACAATTCAAATTTATCTTCCCTCACCACATGAGTTTTTGATATTACTGTGTCTTTAAAAGCTCATATCTCACTCATTTTTGCTCCAAATTGAGTGCAATTGTTTTATTATTTTGGGTAGAATTTCCTAAAGATCACTGTGGTGAAGTTAATTTCTATTTTTGGCTACCTGATTTATCATAAATCATAGATTTTGATGACTGTACCTGCCTAATCCTTCATTTGGTAACTTCCAGAGCCTCGTACGAGCTCATACGGTAACATTTTTGGGTGTATCTTTTTTTGAAAGTGCATGAATTTTTGTCTAGTTTCTGAATATGCAATCAATTATAAGATTTTTTGGATTTTCTAACTCTGACAATTTTAGGTTTTGTTGTTCTCTAGATAATCTGGTTGGTTATAGCCTAACAGTGGTTTGCAGGACATTGAAAAAGAAGACTAAAACACAAACTACTAATGAATTATCTTGCAGGTTGCCTTGATCGATATAATCCTAAACATTGTGCTTGCATATTGTCTTTTTATTTTATTAAAATAGGAACACACATGCAAGACTTTTTTAAAATGAACTTCTATCTTGTGTTTTAGGGATGGCAATAATGTCAAGAAATTATGCTCTTGACCTTTTGGGATGATCAAAAATCTAGAAACATCATTGTCATTTGTCATTTGAGATCTACGACTTTAGAGGGCATGTCTAAGTGGGAAAAAGTACTCACCCTTAGAGAATGACCCAGGTGAGAACAAGCTAACGCCAAGCTTCTTCTACTCACTATAATAAAAATGCTTCCTCAAGACCAAAGCCTTAGAAGATAAGTGGCATTTGAGCTTATACTCGGCTCTTGCCTAACACAAAGTAGGGCCTCTGGGTCTCAATAATGTATCATGAACTGCTTGTGCTAAGGTGCTCTATGGGGTTAGCATCTAGAATCACGCTTGCACGGACATAGAGGATACACTTAAACGAAGAGACTTACTAAAACCCTTTTCAGTTAGTGGCCAAAATCCTTTTTCTACATTTTGATATGAGCATTGTGAGATGTGCATTCCTAAGAAACCTCTCATGTACCCCTCTTGTTGAGACAGTAAATTTATCAAGGTCTTCAAAACTTGAGAAATTCAAAGCTTGGTAGGCACAAGAAGTGTGTGTCGTGGAGGGGAGCCAGTGCTTCCAAGCTTCTAACTGTCCAAATTGAATGGGTATTTTATTGTAAGATGATTCAAACAAGTATTGTCTATTTCTCACCACCTAGGAATAGGGTTTGATTGATGTTCTTGAATAGTTAAGGGCTTCTTGATGTGTCTGGAGTGAGTGTTCACTAAAAAAAAAAAAAACAACAACAATCAATCAAATAATCTGGAAAACTGTACACTTTAGGTGCTTGTCTATAATATATCATTTGAAAATTCATCAGTCTATCCTACTACATTCAGTCTATTTTGAGGTCTATACTGTCATAATGTTTCTACTATTTCATATTTGACTACGATCTGTTGTTAGTCCAACCTGTTGCTGTCTTGAAATTTGATGTTGTTGTGCTTGTCTGATTGACCAGTCCTTTGTTTCAATCTTATCAGTCTTTGTCTATGATGTCCTTATTCTGGGTTGTGAGAGCAGGTTAGTTAAACTTGACTCAAGATTAGATTCTTTTCTATCTCATCCTTAGTTGGACTTTTATCACTTGGTCTCTTTGGTCTTGGACTTAGTCAGCACTTTAGATATCACCATAGTGTCGGTCAGGTGAATCAACTAGTTATTCATGCCTGTGCGAACTTGATGTCATTTTAAAGAACTTGACGGGCGAGACAAACATTAATTCCCATTTGAGGAAAACACCTTGTTTGGAGAGAATCCTATTTTTGGGAGAGATCCTCAAACTCCTCCTAGATCACTATCCCTCTAGAATAGGTTACCTAGTGCTAGGATGTCAACAGAAAGATAAAGTTGAGGTAGGTCTCGACAAACAGACCTTGATACTAGTACCAACAATCGCATTAGTCACCACTCCTTGAGTGCATCAGAACTCGATTAGGAATAGATTGATGAATGTCTCCAAGATAAGAGGTTCCTAAAACTCTTTAAAACAATCCTAAATCAAGATAAGGAACAATATTTCCTCAACCTAGCAGAGAAAGGCACCCAACTTCCACCTCGCTTCAAAGATGAGGATATCATTACTAGAGAAGAAGAGAATCCCATGACACTCATGTCTAAACAAATGAAAACTTTGCAAATTTAAATACAAGAACTCAAAAAGGAAAAGGAAAAACCCAACACAACATTTTCTTTGAACACAATCTATCCTTTTCCTTTTGATAAAGATTTGTACTTACCTCCATTCCTGCACGGATTTGAAATCCTATGATTTGATAAGTACAATGGCCACTCTGATCCACAAGATCACATCCACAAATTTTGTGCTCTTTGTATAAAATTTATGCATGATGAGACATATCTTATGCATCTATTTCCTCAAATTTTAAGTGACCAGGCTATGGAGTGGTTCTCAAAGTTATCCACCAGTATCAAAACTTTTAATGAGCTGATGAATCTCTTCATGCAACAATATTCTTACAATATCCAATATCGTGTGACAATGATTGATTTATGCAACATGACGTAAAACACAAGAGAACCCTTTCTAACCTTTATCCTATGATGGAGAAAGATGTTTTCTAGATATCCATGACTCATGCCCAAGTCTGAAAAGATTGATATTTTTTCTAGTGTTCTAATTCCAGAACTAAACTACCGGCCTCTTCAAATGCAATGTCCACCCTATTTTTAGAAAATGGTGGAAAACATGATAAAAATAGAAGACGTGCTTGTTAAAAAGGGTGAAATTACCCTCTATAAGGAAAATAGGTTTAGTTCTAACTCCAAAGACAAGACTAAATATTGGAACAAAAACAAGCATGTGGTAAATGATGGAGTAGTCGATCAATCTACTCCCCAAACAAAACCAGCAGTCTTCAATCTGACAAGTGGATCAAAGGCCCTAAAAGCTATTGAAAGTACCACTAAACCTTCTTCTTCTAAAGGGGTCAGAAATTTTTTGAAAGACAAACCATGGATTAAATGCAATCGAGACTTTGTCTCTTTAGGAGAGTCCTACAAATCTGCACTTAAGACTCTACTAGAAAACAAGCTAATCACATTGCTAAATAACTCCAAACCATATGAACTAGAGGTCAAACCTAAATGGTGGAGAGACAATAATTTTTGTAAAATCATAGAAACAAAGGACATGCAATAGAAAATTGCGTGAGGCTCAAACATGAGATTCAAGATCTCATTGATAACGAAATAATTGTGGTTCATAATCACAACAAGAATGTTGATCATAAGGCATTCAAACATCCTTTCCTGGAACATCAAAAGGGGGAAAATTCTAAGAAAGGTTCTCAAATCAATCACACATATGCTAATGATGACAAAAAATTCATTAACATGCTTGAGCCAACTCATTCTGAATATTCCAATGTCATCATTATCAAAAAGAAAGAGAAAGAGTCTCGATTGGCCAATGTACTAACCCAAGCACAAGCAAAGGTCACCCTAGGGGGTTCTAGATTTCCAACCTATCATGGTCTTCCAATAAACCATTGGTATCCAAATGCTGGATACCTCTTAGCAAACAATCTGCTATGAGTACCTCTAAAGTCTCATAGTCCAAATAGCCGACTTCATCCATTACTGCAGGCTATAGAATTATCGAGAAATTATAGAGAACATCTGCCCAAATTTCAATCTTTGAATTGTTCAAACTCTCTCCATCTCACTGAGAAGTCCTTGAGAAAGTGCTATCAACTACCAATAACCCTAAGGACTTGGATCTGGATCAGTTTCAATCTATGGTGGGTCACTTGACCTCACCACATTACCTATCATTCTTACAAGAAGATGACAACTCTTTAAGTCATCCACACAATCTCCCCTTCCATATCGAAGGCATGATCCAAAAACATTATGTCAAAAGGGTCTTGATAGATGGAGGTGTAGGGTTGAACATTTGCACATACAGGTTAATCGAGCAACTAGGCTTTTTAGATAATTCCATTGATCCTAAAAATAAAATCACTATCAAGGCATATGATGAAAAAGAGAGATCTTCTAAAGGTCTTGTAACTTTACCAATCTGAGTGGGTCCTTTTGAGAGGGATGTTACCTTCCAAGTTCTTGATCTCCCTCTAGCCTACAATATCCTATTGGGAAGACCCTTGATCCATGAGATGCAAGCAGTGCCATCAACGTACCATCATTGCGTCAAGTTCCCATTTAATGTTGTAGAGGTCACTATTCCTACAGACACTAGCTATGCATGTAACACTTTAAGACAAGCAACGGAAACTCTAGTCCCACATAAAAATGAGGTGTCCAACTCTGAATCAACCACTGATTTACTAAAAAAAATGGAAAAGAAGTTTAAGATAAAGGACACTGGTATAGGTGGCTACATAGTGGAACCAATACTATTAATCATATCTCTTCCTGGATCCCCTAGGTCTTATGGGAGACTTTCGTATGAGACGAAAAAAAAAACATCCCAATCAATCTATGATGATAACTTTGTTAAAGCCAACATACCATTAGAAGATGAAAAAGAATAACAAGCCATTCTAGATTGGCTATATAAGGAATGTGAAAATAATGAGATCAAACAATGTGAAATATCCCTGGAAACATATGGAGTGGGGTATGACTTGGCTCAAAAAATGGGTTATTCCGGTAAAGGACCCATTGGATTTAATTAGAATGGACTTAAAGAACCAATCTCTGTTGAATTTAGATGACCTAGAGACACAACTGGTCTACGATTCTTATCCAGGAAAGAAAAAAGAGCAAAGAATTGTCTAGATAAAGGAAAGAGAGAAACAGAACACAACACAACAGACATACCCACTTGCAAGTGGGATGACTCTGATGATTCTAATGAGGAGGATGTGTATCCTTCTCCTATTCCTCCCAATATTTTGGCTCTTCTCTTTAAAGAAGAAACACCCCAGGTCAATGTTACTGAAGAGCGTGTTCTAGAGGAATCACCAATGACCTCTAATCAGTCAGAGACTACTACTTCCTAACAAGATCTAGTCATAGAATAAAGGAATTTAACCATAGCAAAGTTTTTAGATAGAACTCATCCAAACTAGGGGCAAATATTAGATTTCACTCATGTCCTTGATATGAAAACTGTTGGAAACACTGAGAGGGGGGTGAATCAGTGTTTGTCTATTAATTACTTTTCAGCAACTTAAACATAAATCAAACATACATAGAATGAAGCTTAACATAAGAACTCATAACACATGATATGATTATGGGGAAAACTTGATCAGAGCAAAACCCCAGTGGGAATTAGTACCCACAAATATTGTACTAGGTATAATGAACCTGTTAAAGTTCCTTTGCCCTGTTAGAAGTAGTGTTTACAATTTGAGTACAATGACCTGGTTAAAGGTCTAACCCTGTTAGGAGTATTTTACAAAACCCTATTCAAGGTATATGGCTCACTACCTAGGCTCACTTCCCAATAGGATGAAGGCTACAACCTTCTGAAAGATTATATGCACTATATCAAAATGAACTGTTGTGATGACACTGTTGTCTGATCAGTTTCATGTATGCGCGAATGCTCTTACTCTCTTAAAGAGCTATATCATATACTGACTTCATTATACTATCCCTTTGTATCTTCCTCTTGCATAATAATTGACACTTGTAACATTACTTTACATTACATACTTATATGTCCATATCTGAATAGGCGCGACCCAAAACAAAACACTTAGTCAGCCCTAAAACAAAATATACAACACTTCCAAACAAGTCAGCTCAAGCGTGTTTACTACAATGATAATTAAATCATTACAAACATAGAACCAAAGGTGCCATTACATTACAAAATAATTCACGTTGATCAAAACAGTAGTCGGCTTCCATGCTCTATCTTCTGGACTGCTGGTCTACTGCTCTGCTTGTAACTTTGTCAAACTATTGTTCCATACTATGCGTGTCTAGATGTAGCATTTAAATGTATCATACAACATATATATGAACATGTATACACTAACTCAATCTCTCACACGTGTGCTGATGTGTTGATCGTTGAGTATCTCTGTCTGACCTATTTTCCATACTTAGTCATTTTGTCATTTAAGAAAAAAACTAAACATGACTTTGTTGCCATGATGAAAATACAAAATGAGTCATGCATCCTTAGGAAGTCAACTTGCCAACAATCTCCCCCTTTGTCATTTATGGCAACAAAGGAATGTGGCCAACTTACTCAAAATGACTTAACACAAAATGTGACTTGTATATCATAACATCTTATTGATATATACATATACTTTCCACATATACACATTTATATTACTCCCCCTTTGAAATTAATGACAAAGGTGTACAAAAACTAGTAAGTCTTCTGCATACTTACTCCATGTAAACTTCAGGGTATACAATTTGAAGAGATTGAATCTCTTTCTACCAAAATACTTTCATAGCATCAACTGTTTGAAGATGCGCGCATAGGGCATATGTCAGTTTCTCCATTTTTATTAGATCCATGCAAGGACCTTGATCATATTTCACCATGGTTTCATCAATCTATTTAATGTTCTCATTAAGGACTGCTAGAGATGGCGCAAGTGCATTTCTCAACTGGGTTTGTCTTATTCTTATCTTGTTGATTTCCAATTTTGCCTTCTCAATTTTATCCAACTGTCCTTGATAGACATTATTTCATATGTTCATGTCTTGCGTGGATGATTCAACTGATTTTATGATGCTATCCACCGTTAAATCTACCTCTTCTACCCTTTTGGTGTGCTCAGAGATGAACTTCACTCTATCCATGCAGTTTGCTATGATTCTCTTGCCTTTTGCTGCCATCTCTTTTAGTATGGATTGCCCAATTTTTAAGAAGTTCAAGTCTAAGGTAAAGTTATTTTCCAAATCATTTAGTCTCTCCTTCTTGTATTCATCTTCTACAATCTTAGTAGCAGAGTCTACTAAGCTTATAAAGTGTGATTTGAAGTTTGACAAAATTTTGTCCACATCTTCAACTAATTGGACTTTAGCTACTTTATGATCATCAGATACTAAGTCATTCAATATGTTTACTGTTTCCAAAAAGTGAGGATTTCTCATCACTTGTTTCTCTTTTGCCTTTTCCATAGAAATAACGCTGATCTTAATTAGGTCTTCTTCTCCCCATGCATCCAAACTTGCTGAATCAGGAGTTAACCTTGACAACAATGAGGTAGATGGTTGAGTGGATGGTGATAATATAGTATTCTAAATTGTATCCATGCATTCAACCTTTACTGGTTTCTCTTTTATTGGTGTCTTGTCACCTTGAGTATCATCTTGAGTATCTTCATTTATGTCAATTTGATTATTGATGGTAACTTCATCTTGTTGTGCAGAGGTATCATTAGTGCACATTTCTTCAGTGCTTACAAATGCCTTATCAACTTTGTCCATATCTTTTTCAGATGCAGTCATGGATATCTTGACATTGTCAACTACTATA
>MU225325.1:7051413-7072617 GCA_018584345.1 Thuja plicata | reverse complement strand
TTGTTGTGCAGAGGTATCATTAGTGCACATTTCTTCAGTGCTTACAAATGCCTTATCAACTTTGTCCATATCTTTTTCAGATGCAGTCATGGATATCTTGACATTGTCAACTACTATAGTGTCTTCTAATTCTTTATCTGTATCAGAAGTTATTGTCATTGTAGGTGCTGAAACCTATGGACCTGTCATAGGCGCTATCTGAATCACCAGTTTTGTAACCTATTTGGGAGGAGCTGGAGTATCTTTTTCTATGGGCGTTATTGGTGGATACATGTGTCTATCCATAAACATTTGTGCAAATGCCTTTTCAGTCTCCTTTCCTATCTACTCATATTATTTGTTCATAATTTGTAAGGTCCTTGTCTTAGTTTGGAGATGAGGCTTCACCAGATCTAATAATATAGCCTTTTCATCATGCAAGCATACAGGGAGAAGCGTATCCAATGTTTCTTCTCTTATCCTCATTTCTTCCTCTATTGCATGTCTTTTCATGATCTCCAATAAGTTCCATAACTGATTTGGTATCACTATCTTGAGTTCAAGAGTTGTCTTCTTAAACTTGATCATATGAGATATGATCATAGAATGTATCTCAGTCTTATCAATTTTTTGATATTTGTCATAGACTTTAGAAAGTGTATCTAATCTCCCTTCATTTACAATCTTGTTCCTCAACACATTTAGACTAGGTCTAAATCCTACCTCAGGAGGAGCTTGAGTATTCTTTTCTTTGCTCTGAGTGTTCCTTGAGGATGGGTGATTTGTGGGCACCTATTTTCTTCCTCTAGCCTTCTTGCTTGGTGTAGATAGTGGAGATGAATCTAAGTCAATGGTGGTAGAGGGAGTAGAGGTTCTCTCTACTTTCTTCTTCTTCTGGATCTGTTCATCTTTCTCAAGTTCTTTTTCTATCTTGGCATCTCTTGCTTTGTCAAGATATTCTTGAGTGACTCCATGAACTTTCAGTATGTTAGATGTAATTCTAGATGCTTTCCTTTTATTATCAGCACTGTATAAGATAGTATCCACCTCATTGGTCTTCTCTTTGTAAGTGCCCCACCTAGGCTCATTAGGATCTTTGGGCACTGACAATAGAACTTGCGCATATCCTTCTAACACATGTTCTTCCACTTCATAACCAAGAGGATGAATCCATTTGGCTCTAGCTTCAACTACCTCCATGCATGTGCAATCTGTTTCTACCATGAAACATATGGTATACTTTTATTTGTCAACTATCTTCTTAGATAGTGTGAACCTATTCTGCATTTTGATCCTGAATGTCTTTATATCCATATCCATGGCATCCCTTGCACTGCTCTCTAAAGTGACCTTAAGAGAAATATGAGACATTGTGGGTTTTCTCCTATCTAGGTAAAGGTATGCAACCTTTCCAACTATATGGAATTACAAGTAGATGATCAGAGATCCAAACCCGAATATCTTGCTCCTGTCATGCTTGATAATTCAAATGTTGTCAATTAATTGAACACGCAAGATCTCACATAGGTTGTATTGAGTGTTGTCCTTCACCATTCTGATAGCTTCTAGGACTGTTGCTGCAAAGACACTGTTCAACCTACTTTCTTGTTGAAGCTTATACCTAAGTATCATTGTTAAGAGTTTTATGTCATCTTCTTTGATAGGGTCAACTATCATTCTGTGCTTGTCACTTCTAGATAGGAAAACTTGCTCAATTTGTTTCTTGACATCCTTAACAGTAGGAAAAATTGGTCTAGTCTTGGGAAGTCTAGTTAATTCATGGATTAGGTCTGTAGTGATGCACACAGGGAGATCACCAATCCAATAAAGATCATCATGTATTATGCTTAACAAAATCTTCACCCACTCTGGCTCATCAAACTCATGCACATTCGAGTATTCAAAAATAGGGTTATTTGTCAAGTGCGTGAACTCATCCTTGAATGTGTAATCAAGTTTCATCATTGATCCCATATGAGTGGCTATGCTGACATCTCCTACTATTTCCTTCTTACTGTAAATATATGCGCGGATATGTTCCATGTGAACAACACCTAGTCGGGTTTTGAAGAAAGCCCCTTCCACATCAACCAATATGGATTTGAATGGATTCCTCTTGAATACAAATCTCTTCCTTTCTACTATATCAAACACAACTGGGGTTTCCATACTTACTTGGAACTTACTTAAGTAGGGTTTCATGAAATTTTGAAATGGCGTGACTACTAGGGTTCCCTTTCAAACTTCTTGTCTGTTCGCTTAACTGCCAAATCTATTATGCTTATGTGCCTTGATGTCTAGTGCTCCAATGCTCTCCAAATTTTGTGCTCTCAAATGCAAGTGTGAGGAAGATCGAACACTTAATTTCTTTTATACAATCTACCACATTTAATGTTTGCAACTGTACGCAAATTACATAGAGATTTTGAAACTTAGATCTTGATGCATTTTAGACAGTGTGTGAATACACATAGCAATATTATGTTCTTGTAACCATGATTTCATAGGTGCATACTCAAAGGTGAGTATACCAACCACGTAGGGGTCTTGTGCTAGAATAGCTCCCCCTAAGACCAAGAAGGTCTATTCAAGCAGAAGTAGAGGGTGCATCCACTATGGATGTATCAACTACTTTGTCAACATCATTGTCCTTCTTTAATTCAACCCAAATTTTGCTTGAACCTTCACTTGCTTGAACAAACTTAACTTATCCTTTCTCTTCAAATAGTGATTTCTTAGGATCCTCTTGCTTTTGAGTTTTGGATCTACAAAACCTTGAGATGTGTCCATCCTTTCCACATGTGTGACAAATGATAGGAGGTCTGATGCTCTTGTTCATCATGTTGCATTTCTTTTTTGTGTGTCCATTGTAGTTACATATCTGACATGTAGTGTTCTTCATATTCCTTTGAGGTTGATTTCTCTAATTGTTTTGATTCATTCTTCTTTGATTCTGCTATGACTAATTTCTTTTATTTGTTCTGCAATGTATAGCCCTATGATCATATTTATTACAAGAGAAACAATAACCATTAAAGGGTCTTACCTCTTTGCAATCTCTTGCCAAATGACCATGTTTTTTGCATGCATAACAAGTTTTGTTAACTTGCTTGATTTCCCTTTTAGGTAGATCTGCTTTAATCTCTTTAACATTTTAAACTTTCCTTACTTCTGAAGATGCTTCATGAGGTTTCTCTCTTTCTTGTAATGAATTGACTTCAGTTTGTGTTATATTGAATCCAAGACCAGTAGTGTTGCCTTTTTTCTTTTGTGCATTGAGCTGAGATTGAAGTGAATCAGAACTTGTGTGGATTTAATCATTCTTATCCTTTGCTTCTATTAATTCAGATTCCAACTTCTTTTTTATGTTTTCCAATTCTAGAACTTTCATGTTTTCTTTTAAAAGTTCATCATCTAGTTGTTTGCTTTCTTTGATAGCAATTTGGTTGTGTGTGAGCTTTTCATCTAGATTCTCAACTTTATCTTTTAGAGACATATTCTCTTCATTGAGATTTTTGATCATTTTCCCTAAGTCACTTGTAGAACAATCTTTCAAATCTTTTCTTAGTTTCTTGATAAGAATTTGTGAGCCATCAACTTTCAGTCTATGTTCTTCGTTTTATTTTTCAGATCTATCAAGATCTTCAAGAGCTGCTTCAAGCTTCTTTTTCAAATGTTTTTCTTATGCTGATCCCATGATCTCCTCAAGTGGTTAAAATTATTTTCTAAGGACCAGAGCTCAGATACCAATTGTTGGAAACACTGAGAGGGGGGGTGAATCAGTGTTTGTCTATTAATTACTTTTCAGCAACTTAAACATAAATCAAACATACATAGAATGAAGCTTAACATAAGAAATCATAACACATGATATGATTATGGGGAAACCTTAATCAGAGGAAAACCCTTGTGGGAATTAGTACCCACAAATATTGTACTAGGTATATTGAGCCATTTAAAGTTCCTTTACCCTGTTAGAAGCAGTCTTTACAATTTGAGTATAATGACCTGGTTAAAGGTCTGACCCTGTTAGGAGTCTTTTACAAAACCATATTAAAGGTATATGGCTCACTGCCTAGGCTCACTACCAAATAGGATAAAGGCTACAACCTTCTGAACGATGATATGCACTATATCAAAATGAACTGTTGTGATGACACTGTTGTCTGATCAGTTCCATGTATGCGTGAATGCTCTTACTCTCTTAAAGAGCTATATCATATACTAACTTCATTATGCTATCCCTTTGTATCTTCCTCTTGCATAATAGTCGACACATGTAACATTACTTTACATTACATACTTATATGTTCATATCTGAATAGGTATGACCCAAAATAAAACACTTAGTCGGCCCTAAAAAAAAATATACAACGCTTCCAAACAAGTTGGCTCAAGCATGTTTACTACAGTGATAATTACATCATTACAAACATAGAACCAAAGGAACTTAGCCATTACATTACAAAATAATTCATGCTGATAAAAACAGTAGTTGGCTTCCATGCTCTGTCTTCTGGACTGCTGGTCTATTGATTTGCCTGTAACTTTGTCATACTATTGTTCTGTACTATGCATGTCTAGATGTAGCATTTGAACATATCATAAAACATATATCTGAACACACATATGCTGACTCGATCTCTCGCATGTGCGCTGATGTGTTGATCGCTGAGTATCTCTGGCTGCCCTATTTTCCATACTTAGTCATTTTGTCTTTCAAGACAGAAACTAAACATGACTTTGTTTCCATGATGACAACACAAAATGAGTCATGCATCCTCAGGAAGTCAACTTGCCAACAAAAACTAATGTTGAAATAGACTCCCATGAATATGAGTTCAACAATATTTTAGAAGGCACTTTAGACAAAGAGGTGGATATAGTTCAATGATATGTACCCATGCTCGAAGTAGGTGAAGGCTTAGAGGTTAGGTCTGATGAATTAGGACATCTTGTTTCTAACATGGGCTTTGATGATGTCGTTAGAGATCTTTCTAATTTAAACATGTCTATACAAGGTTCAAGTCTAGGACTCTACTTAATAGTCAACGTCTATGATGAATATCCTGTTAACACCCTCTAACCCATCAAACCTTTACCACTAAAGCATCCTAAACTCATTTATTGGTCCTTACACAGATAGCCTGCTAAAATTATCACATTCCCTAATGACTATGCTTTATCCTGCTATCTTAACACCGTTGAACCTATCACTTCTTCCACCAGTGAACCTAGTGTGAGAATGACTGAAGCAGACATCAATTATCTCAATTATAAAATAAAAATGAAAAAAAGAAAAGGGTCTGAAGGCGAAAATGATATTGTGGCAGTTTCAAAACCAAAAATAGTAAAAATAAAAGAAACAGCCAAAGACAAAAACCTCCCTGAGGTGCCAGAGGATGGGATTCTTCATGTCTTTCCTAGTCATTTGTATGAACAATCACCATTTCTCATAGACCCAACTCAACCAGTGAATATTGATACAGAGGAGAACCCGCACATAATTCATGTGGCTAAATCTTTTTCTACAGAAGAGATCAAGGAATTCATAGACTTGTTTAAAGAGAAGAAGATAAAATTTGTATGGACATACTTAGATATGCCTGGTTTAGATCCAGATCTTATCATGCACCATCTCTCAATATATCCTAGAGTAAAACCAGTAAAACAAAAACTCAAAAAATGCACCCTCATGTTGCATTACTTATCAAGGCTGAACAAGAAAAACTAATCAAAATAGGATTCATCTGAGCTATTGATTATGCAGAATGGATTTCCAACATCGTACCAATATCAAATCCAAACAAATCCATTAGAGTTTGCACTGATTTTAGGGACCTCAACAAAGCATGTCCAAAGGATGAATTTTCTTTGCCTAACATTGACATGATTGTAGACATGACATGTGGGTATGAAATGTATTCTCTCATGGATGGTTTCTTTAGGTACAACCAAATCAATATTTCTTTAGAGGATCAAGAAAAAACTACCTTCACATGTGCTTGGGGAACATTCTACTAGAATGTCATGTCTTTTGGTTTGAAAAACATAGGAGCTACCTATCAAAGGGAAATAAAAACTATCTTCCATGATATGATGCACAAAACCATGGATGAATATGTGGATGATACTCTTGCTAAAATAATGAAATGATCTATGCACCTACAAGACTTAGGCCCAATCATGGAAAGAATGGAAAAGTTCAAGCTAAGGTTGAATCCCAAGAAATGTGCATTCGGTGTTAGATCTTGCAAGATGTTTAGTTACATTATCTCAGCTAAAGGCATAGAGGTTAATCCTGAAAAGGTATAATAAATAATGGAAATTCCACCTCCTAAGAACATTAGTTAGATGAGAACACTCCATGGGAGAATCTAGTCTATCAGAAGTTTCATCTCACAGTTGGCTGATAGGGCACAACTGTTTACTAAGACTCTGCACAAGGGAATTACTTATCAATGGAGTGAAGAATGTGACAAAAGTTTCACTCAAATCAAAACATACCTGGAAAACCCACTAGTAGTCATGCCACCTCAACAAGGAAAGCCATTGATTCTATACATTTCAGCTACCTCAACGTCATTGGGGGAACTTCCAGCTCAAGAAGATGAAATCGAGAAAGAACGTGCTATATACAATATCAGTAGAACATTGGTGTCCTACGAGATGAACTACTTTATGATCGAGAAAGTGTGCCTGACAGTAATATTTTCATCTCAAAAACTGTGACACTACATGTTGGCTCACTCCATCAAATTGGTGACTAAAATTGACCCTTTGAAGTATCTCCTAAGTAAAGCTACCCTCACTGGAAGTTTGGCTAAATGGGTTATGCTTTTCAGTGAATTTGACATTTAGTATATTGAGCTTAAAGCAATCAAAGGGAAAGAAATTGCAGATCAAATGGTTGATTCTCCAATACAAGACAATGAACCAATCAATGTTGAGTTCCCAAATGGATCCATTTTGCACATCACTCACAAATCCTGGAAAATGTTCTTTGATGGCTCCTTCACACAACAAGGTTCAGGTGCAAGGATTTTATTTCTGATTCCTCAAAACTATTCCATTCCAAAGATGTACAAGCTCATGTTTCCTTGTACAAACAACATAGCAGAATATGAAGCATTGGTAAATGGAATCAAACTAGCTCTTGAATGGAATGTTTCTGAGTTACATGTCCATGGTGACTCTCAAATTGTCATCAACCAAATTACTTATGTATACCAAACTAAGGATGACAAACTCATGCCTTATAAATGAATGGTTGATGATTTTAAGAAATATTTCACTTTCATCACATTTTAGCAAGTGCCAAGGATATAGAACGGAGTTGTAGATGCAATGGATACACTAGCTTCCTTGTAACAACAATACGAATATTTTCACTATGAGTTCCTAGTGGAAGAAACCCATTTCCCTTCCTAAAACTCCCCTGAATCCCAAAAGGTTTGTTCAGTCATTGAATAGGAATCCTCCTTTTATCACCATGTCTACTCTTACCTACACCATCAGGTCATTCCTGATGGACTAACTAGAAATGAAAAATGATACCTCATCCACAATGCCTCATAGTATGTTCTCGTGGCCAACTATTTGTATAGGCGAGGATTAGATTGTACTTTTCTTAGGTGTGTAGAAAAAGAAGTGTCCAAATGTGCATTATGTGAAGTCCATGAAGGAATTTGTGGTTCTCATTCTAACGGTCTGACTCTGGACCAAAAACTATTTAGAGTGGGGTATTATTGGCCAGATGTGGAGAAAGAAGCTATCAAATATGCAAAAGCTTGTAAGAAATGTCAGCTACATGGAAATCTTATCCATGCTCTAGCATGGGAGCTCATTCCTTTTGTGACACATTGGCTCTTTAAACAATGAGAATTTGATCTAATTGGGAAAATTCACCCCTCATCTTCTAATCGACACAAATTCATTATTACAGCTACTGAGTATTTCACTAAGTAGGTTGAGGCAGTCCCGCTCATTAAATCGATAGGAAAACAAGTCTCATTTTTCAATCTAAACTACATCATTTGTTGCTATGGCATACCTTCCTCCATCATCACTAATAATGGAGGACAATTTAAGAACAAAACAATGGATGAGTTGTGTGCGAAGTTCAAAATCACACAACATTATTCTTCCATCTATTACCCACAAGTTAATGGATAGACTGAGGCCTAAAATAAAAAAATTCTCAGAATCTTGCATTGTACGGTTAACAAGTCTAGAAGGGATTCTCACCTATAGATCAATCCTGCATTATGGGATTATAGAACAAGTATCAGAACACCTATAGGGGAAACCCCATTTGTACTAGTATATGGGGCATAAGTAGTCTTACCCTTAGAGGTAGAAATCCCATCTCTTAGGGTTTCTTTGCGCAGACTTGTTCAAGATAAAAAATATAGAGTTTTGAGACTCCAAGATCTAGAGTTGCTGGAGGAACGACAAAAAGTGGCATTTTATCACCTCAGAGCTTATCAGAAAAGAATGTCAAGAGGATACAACAAGAAAGTTAGACCTAGAGAACTTTAGGTGGGTGACCTTGTGTTGAGAGAAAATCCCTGCACTCAGTCACATAGAGAGGAGAAGGGGAAAATTGAACCCAACTGGCTGGGTCCTTACATCAATACTATAGCATTCGGCTCTAGAGCCTATCAACTCTCCACACCTAAAGGAGAACCGCTTCAGGATCCTATCAACACTCTCCATTTAATGAAGTTCTACACCTAAGGCATTCTCGGTGATCACCACCATGTACATACTTATGATACTAAAAATAATCTAAAAATTGGAAAAATTCCTAAAAAATGATCATCTTGGTGAAAACCTAGCAATAGGTACCTTGATGCATTAATAAAAAAAATTTAAAAAAACAAAAAATGGAAAAATACAAAAAAGAAGAAAAAAGAAGAAAAAGTGCCTTGGTTAAAACCTGGTAAATAGGTGCCATGGTAGAAAAAATAGCATCTTTTCCAAGTAGGTGAAAACCTGGTAAACAGGCACCTCTTGTACTCAGCACTTCATCTATCAATGTGCAATCTTGGCAATCCTTTGCTTTAGTTTGTACATATCTTTCAGTCACTTTCGTGACACTTTGGTTCTTCTGAGAACCCTCTTGGCTTGAAACTGGTCCAGATTCATAACCTAGGGGAAATTAAATTTGATTTGTCCTTGCAGTATGAGTCAATTTAGTCAACGTTGTTTTCTACTAGGGGTTGGGTCCCCAATTTTATCGTATCTTTGGATTACACCAGAGTCAGTAATCTTGTCATTTCTGAAGGACAACTTGTTACTGACACAAATAGGTGTTTCTCAACACCCTAATCAAAAGTGTTTCTTAAAACTATCTTTGGATGCATCTGTGTTTCTTAATAGACATTGGATACCACAAACATAAACAACAGATTGATAACTCTTAAACACATCGCACTCACAAGCATGATGGTTTTTCTCATCACCTCATACATGTATACATCTGAAAACTTTGAAGCTAGCTAAAAGTATGTTGAGCTTCTATTTGTATGTTTTCTATTCTCATTGATTTTTCATTAATCTTTTCTTTGTCTACTGCTTATTGGTGTGGTCTTAATGATCCTATAATGTCAAATAAACAAGGTGTATGTGATAAGAGCTCCTGCATTAAGGCATAAAATCCTCACATCCCTTGATCTTGTTTACTTGTAAGCCAAGGTGAGGTCATAACTATCTCCTTGATTGTTATTGTTCTTCTTGTTTACACAAGATTGCACTCATGGTTATCTTGGCTTTGAATTCCTTGATATGGGTGTACTCTTGTAACATCAACTAGAAATAATGTTTAGGTCATCTCGACTTTTGTGCCCCAATGCTTACGTTAGTTTCTCATATCTTATCCAATGAAAGTCATATTCATATTATTATGGTCACAATGGCACCAGTAAGGATTGTATCGACTCTGATGTTCCAAAAATTCTTGATGATGAAAATTTTCAATGCTAAAGGTCCAGTGACTACACCTTAGGTTCCATTCATGTTAGTCTTGCATCTGGATCTGCATTTGCTTGGTGTTAAAACTGCATAATATCAATATCTCTCTACAATGTTAAGGATCTGAGGTTCTTATTGATCAATCTTCATTTTGTTAAGTGGTTAGGTGTGCGTAAAAATGACACCCTTAGATAATTTGATTGTCCTGATTCTATTTTCAGGATCGAAATTGAAATCTAAAATCATCTTTCTTGTCATTTTTTATGTTTGACTTTTTTAGTCAACTGTAGATGACCACTTGCACAACCAATGGAAATCTCTCATGTTTTTCTTCTAATCAATCCTCCTATCTTACTTCTGGTCAATCTCAGTCAAACATGACCTCCCATCAAGTACATCTTTTGTCCTAACCACTTGGGACCTATTTCTAATCAGATCAGCTTCTTCTTGCATCATGTTATTAATCGAATTACTTCTCATCATTGGGGCTCCTATCCATATTTCAATTTTTCTCCCAAGGGGTAGGATCAGGACATCAACATTCCAGAGATCACATCCTCAATCAAAACCCAGTCGCTTGTGGCATCTCAGCTTCATCGCATCAAATAAAGTTGAGATCATCTTAAATCAAATCAAGTTAAGATCAGCTTAAAATCAAAGGCAACCTAATCAATGGTCTTATACATTGGTGAATACACTTCAAACTAAAAAAGATCGGTCTTATACAGGGTATTCATTATTGAAACCAGATACATTGATCAAATTGGCTTCATTGCTTAAAGTCAAGTCAATTTTCTTGCTAATCAAATCTCTTAACAGTAATCAGTTTCATCGCTTCAAATCAAACTCATTATTCATTCAAACCAATCAAAAGGTCACTGAGTTCTTGATAGATGTTCAATTTCATTGCTTCAAATAAAATTGATCATTCTATTTTATTTTGATCGATCTTTTTCCAATCAAGCTCGAAGTTGGTCTTCTTTAAATGAATGGTTTCATTGCTTCAAATCAAAATATTTGGGGTCTTCTCGCTAACAAGTCTTTGAAACAATGCACTGATCACACATCAATTCAAAGAGGGGAAAATGTAATCACAAAAACATGGTCATCTAAACTCTAAACTCCCAATCTCAACAATTAATCAAGAAACCCTAATCTTGATAAACCCTAAGTCCTAAATCAAATAGGCAATTCCTCAATCTATCAATTTCAAGCTAATCTGACATGAACCCTATGTCCTAATCAATCATTGTACTTCATTAATTAATTAATTCCTAAAATTATAATACATTGGAAAATAAACCTTATGTTAATTATTTAATTGATATTCTGATATATTAATTAAATAAAATTGCTAAATTGTCAATTAAATAAAAAAGGAATTAAATTAATTATAAAAACAAAAATGTGCATTCAAAATCAATTAAATTATTAAAAAAACATATGACATCATCAAATCCAGTTAACTAATTATCAAATTGGAAACAATCCAGTTCCACTCAGTTAAATGATTCTCCACTATTTATCATTTTGGAAACAAACTAGTTAACTAAAAATGATTTTGGAAGTTTCCAAAATAACTGATCAGTCAGTTCAGTCAACTAACTCTTTCAACCAATCACATTGCTTCCACATGAATTGTGCTTCCTCAATTCAAATCTAAGCCACTCTTTTCTTTCGATCTCGACCATCAATTCGAGAGAGATTTTCTATCAAAGAGAAGCTCATTTCTTTCACAAATGATCCTAACTTTTTCTATCGTTAGTATACTGTATTTTTTCTATCATTATTAGCTTTTAATTATTTAGCATTGTTCTTATTACTTTCAAGCATGCAAACAATCTAATTTAGAGCACATTTGAATTTTGTGTTTATTAAAATAAATCTTACACATCTCAATTGGTGTTTCTAAAATAAATCTAATTAGCTTGGATGAACAACAATCTGCATCTTGCATTTATCATTTAGATTACTCAATCATATAGTGTTTAAAATCCTTCATTTAGAACAGTGTGTAGTCATTGGACTTTGCGATGACCTGAGAGAAAATTCCATACTCCTGCCTACTAGAAGGCAATGAACCATTGTCGGTTAGCTTAGGATGTTGTTTTTAATATTTTGGTTTTGTTATTTTCTAGCCTTCTAACCACTTAATAGATCATTGAAGTGTGTTTTTGCAGCTGCAAGCGAAGATCCAAATTCATGCATATATTTCTGCCACATTGATTCAAAGACCTTCCTTTTGAGACAAATCCTTCCCACATTCACTTTGAGCCAAATCTAACTACACCATTGCGTCCAGATAGTCATTTTGGTTTGAAACAACTATAAACTTTCCCACACCCGCCTATAGTTGAATCTATAGAAAAAAATTGCACACCCAAGCCGTACGACCCTTTGCACCCAAGTCGAGACATGTTTGATTTTCTGTCTGCAAATAGACCAAGGAAGAAGGCAAAATTTTTGAAATAAAAGTTCCTTTTAGGGACTAAACCTAATTTCCCCTCTGTCATTCACTACCTTGCATTTGAATCTGAAATTTAATTGCAACTCTTATCCGAAGCCCAAATCCTAAGTCCTAACTGTACTCCTCATCCATTGCATATATTGGTTTACTTATTTGGTATAAAACCATGTATAAAAGCTATGAATATGTTTACCAAGGTGACCATGTGGGACTAAACACCCACACCCCTCCTCCCAGTGCGGTCTCCCACCATCTCCATTACTCCCCAACGCCTTCCCGACCCCTGCGTAGTGCCTCCCTACACCATTTTGCCCCCCATTTCTCATCTTAAGCCAAATGTGAGCCCAACATCGCATCTGGATATTCATTTTGGTTTGAAATGACTATAGAATTGCCTATACCTACCAAAAAACCAAATATTGGGCAAAAAAATTTTGCTTGATTAGGCCATACAACCCTTAGCACACAAACCAAGGTAGGTTTTCCACACATAGACCAAGGAGTATTTTTCTAAAATAAAATTTCTATGTTTACCTACTACCCTTTGGGTTTAATCTATATTATTTGCACAATAAAGTGTATATATTATTCCAACCTAAAACAACCAAAAACAAGCCTCTACTACTTCACTTTGTTTTGTATGTATAAATGTCTGCATAAAAAGAACATAAATTATTCTTCCACGGTGCATGTGGTATTAAAACCCCACATCACCTATGCATCCCGGTGCTCTCCTCTATTTTTCTCCTGCTCTTCCCACTAGCCACCAACTCGCCATCCAAACCCTACCACCTACAAAACAAGTCGACAACCATCTAGCCATCATTCTATAGATTTATTGGATTTCTTCAACGACCAAAAAACTATCAACTTTAAAATCGTAAAATTATGATGTCATCACACATTTCAAATTTCTCTTCCCTCACCACATGAGTTTTTATTTTACTATCTGTCTTTGAAAGCTCATATCTCTCTCATTTTTGCTCCAAATTTAGTGCAATTTTTTTTATTTCGGGTAGAATTTTCTAAAGATCACTATGGTGAAGCTAATGTTTTTTTTGGCTGCCTTATTTAACATAAATTACAAATTTTGATGACTGTACCTACCTAATCCTTTGTTTGGTAACTTCCAGAGCCTCGTACGGGCTCATACGGTAACATTTTTGGGTGATTTTTTTTTAAAGTGCATGATTTTTTTTCTAGTTTTTGAATATGCAATCAGTTATAAGATTTTTTGGATTTTCTAAAATAGATATGTTTTGGGCTTTGTTTTTCTCTAGATTATCTTGTTGGTTATAGCCTAACAGTGGTTTGCAGGACATTCAAAAGAAGACTAAAACACAGAATACTAAAAAATCATCTTGCAGGTTGCCTTGATCGATAGAACGCTAAAAATTGTGCTTGCATGTTGTTTTTTTTATTAAAATAGGAACGTACATGCAAGAATTTTTAAAATGAACTTCTATCTGATGTTTTAGGGATGGCAATAATGTCAGGAAACTATGTTCTTGACCTTTTAGGATGATCAAAATTCCATAAACATTATTGTCATTCACCATTTGAGATCTACAACTTTAGAGGGCTTGTCCAAGTGGGAAAAAGTACTCACCCTTGGAGAAGGACCCAAGTGAGAACAAGCTAACACCAAGCTTCTTTGACTCACTATAATAAAAATGATTCCTCGAGACCAAAGCCTCAGAAGATAAGTGGCATTTGAGCTTGTACTCGGCTCTCGCCTAACACAAAGAAGGGCCTTCAGGTCTCAATCATGTATCATGAACTTCTTGTGCTAAGGTTCTCTATGGGGTTACTAGCCTGAATCGCGCTTGCACAGACACAAAGGATACACTTAAACAAATACCCTTACTAAAACCCATTTCAGTTAGTGGTCAAAATCCTTTTTCTACTCTTTGATATAAACATTGTGAGATGTGCGTGCCTAAGAAACCTCTCATGTACCCCTCTTGTTGAGATAGTAAATTTATGAAGGTCTTCAGACCTTCATAAATTTGAAGCTTGGTAGGCCCGAGAAGTGTGTCCTCGAGGGGAGCCAGTACTGCCAAGCTTCCAACTATCCAACTTGAATGGGTATTTTATTGTAAGAGGATTGAAACAAGTATTATCCATTTCCTAACAAATAGGAATAGGGTTTTCTTGATATTCTTAAATAGTTAAGGGATTATTTATGTTTCTGGTGTGAGTGTTCACTGAAAGAAACAAAAAAACAATAACCAATCAAACAATCTGGAAAATTGTGCACTTTAGGTGCTTGTCTATAATATCTCATTTGAAACTTCAACGGTCTGTCAGAAACTTATCAGCAATTTTTCTTTCATCAGTCTATCCTACTACATTTAGTTTTTTATTAGGTCTATACTATCATAACCCTTCAACTAGTTCATATTTGACTATAATTTTTTATCAATCCAACCTCTCACTGTCTTGAAATCTGATGTCGTTGTGCTTGTCCAATTGACTAGTCCTTTGTTTCAATCTTATCTATCTTTGTCTGCATTGCCCTTATTCTGGGTTGTGAGAGAAGGTTAGTTAACCTTGACTCAAGATTGGAGTCTTCTCTATCTCTTCCTCAGTTGGATGTTTATCACTTGGTCTTTTTGGTCTTCGACTTAGTTAGCACTTTATATATCACTATAGTGTTGGTCAGGTGAATCAACTTATTCATGCCTATGCGAACTATAAGTAATTTTAAGGAACTTCACAGGAAAGACAAACAGGGATTCCCATTTGAAGAAAACTCCTTGTTTGGAGAGAATCCTCTTTTTGTGAGAGATCTTCAAACTCCTCCTAGATCACTATCCCCGCAGAATAGGTTACCTAGTGCTAGGATATCGATAGAAAGACAAAGTAGAGTTAGATCTCGATAGAGAGACCTCGATACTGGTACCAACAATCGCAATAGTCACTACTCATTGAGTGCATCATACCCTGATGAGGAATATATTGACGAATGTCTCTAGGATAAGAGGTTCCTAAGACTCATGAAAACAATCCTAAATTAGGATAAGGAACAATATTTCCTCGACCTAGTAGAACAAGGCACTCAATTTACACCTCGCTTCAAAGATGAGGATATCATTGCTAGAGAAGAAGAGACTCCCATGACACTCATGGCTAAATAAATGAAATAGTTGCAAATGGAAATACAAGAACTCAAAGAGGAAAAGGAAAAACCCAACACAACATTTTCTTTGAACACAATCTATCCTTTTCCTTTTGATAAATATTTTTACTTACCTCTGTTCCTGCATGGAGTTGAAATCCCATGATTTGATAAGTACAATGGTCACTCTAATCCACAAGATCACATCCATGAATTCTGTGAGCTTTGTAAAGAATTTATGCATGATGAGACATATCTTATGTGTCTCTTTCCTTAGAGTTTGAGTGGCTAGGCTATGGAGTGGTTCTCAAAGTTACCCACCGGTATCAAAATTTTTGATGAGCTAATGAATCTGTTCATGCAATAGTATTCTTACAATATCCAGCATCTTGTGACAATGATTGATTTATGCAACATGAAACAAAACATAGGAGAACCCTTTATGACCTTTGTTTAGCGATGGAGAAATATATTTTCTAGATATCCATGACTCGTGCCTGAGTCTGAAAAGATGGATATTTTTTCCAGTGTTCTGATTCCAGAAGTAAACTAGCCCCTTCAGATGCAATATCCACCCTCTTTCGAGAAAATGGTGGAAAACACAATAAAAATAGAAGATGTACTTGTTAAAAAGGGTGACATTACCCTCTATAAGGAAAACAAGTTTGGTTCCAACTCCAAAGACAAGACTAAATATTGGAACAAAAACAAGCATATGGTAAATGACGGAGTAGTCGATGACTCTGCTCCCCAGTCAAAATGAGTTATCTTAAATCTGACAAGTAGCTCAAAGGCCCTAAAATTCATTGAAAGTACCACTAAATATTCTTCTTCTAAAGGGGTCAACAATTTGTTTAAAGACAAACCATGGATTAAATGCAAATGAGACTTGGACTCTTTAGGAGAGTCCTACAAATCTACACTTATGACTCTACTGGAAAATAAGTTGATCACATTGCCAGATAACTCCAAACCATATGAACCAGAGGTCAAATCTAAATGGTGGAGAGACAATGATTTATGTCAATATTATAGAAACAAATGACATATGATAGAAAATTGCATGAGGCTCAAACATGAGATTCAAGATCTCATTGATAATGAAATAATTATGGTTGATAATCACAACAAGAATGCTGGTCATAATGCATTCAAATATCCTTTCCTAGAACATCAAAAGGGGGAAACTTCTAAGAAAGGTGCTCAAATAAATCATATATATGCTAATGATGACAACAAAATCATTAACATGATAGATCTAGCTCATTCTAAATATTGCAATGTCATCATTGTCAAAAAGAAAGAGAAAGAGTCTCGATCGGCCAATGTAGTGACCCTAAGCGCAAGAAAAGGTCACCCTAAGGGGTTCTAGATATTCCAACCCATCATCATCTTATAATAAACCATCAATATCCAAACCGTGGATACCTCTTAGCAAACAATCTATTGTGAGTACCTCTAAACTCTCACAGTCCAAACAACTAACTCTGTCCAATACTACATACTATAGCATTATCGAGCAATTGCAGAGAACATTTTCCCAAATTTCAATCTTTGAATTGCTCAAACTCTCTCCATCTCACCGAGAGGTCCTATATAAAGCGCTATCAACTACCAATGTCCCTAATGACTTGGATCTAGATTGGTTTCAATCTATGGTGGGTCACTTGACCTCGCCACATTAACTATAATTCTCAGAAGAAGATGACAACTCTTTAAGTCATCCACACAATATCCCCTTGCATATCAAAGTCATGATCCAAAAACATCATGTCAAATAGGTCTTGATAGATGGAGGCATAGGGTTGAACATTTGCACATACATGTTAATCAAGCAACTAGGCTTTTCAGAGAATGCCATTGATCGTAAAAAGAAAATCACTATCAAGTCATGTGATGAACAAGAGACATCTTCTAAAGGTCTTGTAACTTTACCAATCTGAGTGGGTCCTGTTGAGAGGGATGTGTAAGGAAAGAAATAATGTTATGGAAGAAATGGTGTTTGAAATATATATGATGTATGAAATAGATTTAAAGGTTTTGGGCGAAGATAAGATTCTACTCCTAGCCCCAAATTTCACAAAGGAAAGATCCACTTTGATCAACCATAAGGAAATAGTCAATGCACAAATGCATCAATCAATCAGAAATAAGAAGAAAGAAGAAAGCCTTACATTCATGATGTAAGATGAAGAGTGTGTAATAGATTTGATTTGATTAAAACCTTAATTGAAATGAATTGAAAACAAGTACTAACCTCAAAGAATAGAAGATCTAGAAATCACTATTTTCTTGTGTCTGTATCAGGTTTATGTAAATTCTACAACCAGATCCAGAACAGAAACATAGAGGTGGAGAAAATGCAGAAATATTTTTCTTTTCTGAGTCAGGTCAACCTTGACCCAAATGTGGGGGGTGCAATTGGACCCCTTTATGTCAAACTTGACCTGCACTGCTCTGACAGAAATTATGTTCACAGATCCTCAAAGTTGACCAAAAAGGGTATCTTAACCTTCTCTATAATTCATTTTCCTGTATTTGTACCTACAAGAAAAATGGTTTTTTTTTTTTTTTTTGGGGGGGGGGGGGGGTTTGCCTTTGTCAAATTTTTGGAATTAACCTTATAATAGAATTGAAATTGCAGAGATAAACAAAGTTAATAAAAAAATTCACCTTCCTTGTATAGAAACCCTTGTGGAGGATTTGAATCCTTGGATCCACAAGTATGGATGGTCCAAACGAATGTAGAATTTAATATGTAGAATGTAAGATGTCTCAAATCAATTTTCTTTAGGTCTTCAACACCAATCTTGAATGGATCTTGGAATAGGAAGAAGCTTGAGTGGATGTGGATGGAGAAATCTTCAAAAAGAGGGCTCCATAGAGCTTGAATCATTCAATGGATACCAATGAATCTCCTTGATGAATTGAATGCTTGAATGATTGAATGCTTTTGATAGATCATGCATAGGGCATCCTTCAATTGATTTCTTTTATCTTCTTGTGTCTTGTGATTTCAAGTCTTAGAGAAAATGAGAGGAGAAAATCTTCCTTATATACAAATGTAGGGCACAATCTTCTAGAGATGCCAACATAGGATAATTAAATTCTAATAAGGCCTATACCCCTACAAGTGGACCTATATTAAATATAATTTTAAGATTCATTACTTCAGAGTCTGAAATAGCTGACCCAGAAGCAGGAATTATATCTTTCCAAAGCCCGACATCTGGAAACATTGGAAACTTGAAATTTGGACCCTGAGTCAGGGTCAAGGTCAACCCTGACCTAGGTTAGGGTCAAGGTTGACCTTGACCAAGAAAGTCAACCTTGACCCTAAGGTCAAGAACCTCAAATTTGGAGAGCAGGATGCCAGAAACAGGCCAAAGAGAAGTGGAAAATAGGGCAGAACAGGGGAAAAGCCAAATCTAAGTCAAAGAACCATTCAAGTCATTTCACATGACCCCAAACCACTTACTTGGAGGGATAAACCAGTCCAAAATGGAAGTGCTTCCATTTTCCGACGATACAGGATGTTACCTTCCAAGTTTTGAATCTCACTCTAGCCTACAATATCCTATTGGGGAGACCCTAGACCCATTAGATGCAAGAAGTTCCATCAATGTACCATTAGTGCATCGAGTTTCCATTTAATGGTGTAGAAGTCACTATTCCTACAGACACTAGCTATGCCTATAATTCTTTAAGAAAAGTAGCAGAAACTCTAGTCCTGCATAACAGTGAGGTGTCCAACTCTGAATCAACCACTAATTTACTAAAAAAATGGAAAAGAAGTTGAAGGTAAAGGACACTGGTATGGATGGCTACATAGTGGAACCTGTACTATCAATCACATCTCTTCCAAAATCACCTACGTCTTATGGGAAACCTTTGGAAGAGATGAAACTAACAACATCCCAAGCAATCTATGATGATAACTTTGTTAAAGCCAACATACCATTAGAAGATGAAAAAGAAGAATAAGTCATTTTGGATTGGCTATATAAGGAACCTGAAAATAATGAGATTAAACAATGTGAAATATCCTTGGAAACATATGGAGTGGGGTATGAGTTGTCTTGAAAAATGCATTATTCAGGTAAAGGATCCATTGGATGTAATCAGAATGGACTTAAAGAACCAATCTCTATTGAATTCAGGCAACCTAGAGACACAACTGGTCTAGGGTTCTTATCTAGGAAAGAACAAAGAGAAAAGAATCATATAAATAAAGGAAAGAGACATCAGGCCCATCTAGATGAAGAAGAACAGAACACAACAAAATAGAGCACTGGCATACCCACTTGCAAGTGGGATGACTCTGATAATTCTAATTAGGAAGATGTGTATCCTTCTCCTATTCCTCCAAATATTATGGCTCTTCTCTTTAAAGAAGAAACACCCTGAGTCAATGCTACTGAAGAGCATGTTCTACAGGAATCACCAATGACTTATGATCAGTCAGAGACTACTACATCTGAACAATATCCAGTCATAGAAGAAAGAAATCTAACCATAGTAGGGTTTTTAGACAAAACTCATCCAAACTGGGGGCAAAGAGTATATTTCACTCATGTCCTTGATATGAAAACTAATGATGAAACAAACTCCCATTAATATGAGTTTGATAGTATTTCAGAAGGCACTTTAGACAAAGAGGTGGATACAGTTCAACAATATGTACCCACGCTCAAAGTAGGTGAAGGCTTAGAGGTTAGGTCAGATGAATTAGGACCTCCTATTTCCTACATGGGCTTTGATGATGTCGTTAGAGCTCTTTATGATTTAAACATGTATATACAAGGTTCAGGTGTAGGACTCTACTTAAATTTCGACATCTACGATGAACATACTATGAACACCCTCAAACCCATCGAACCTTTACCACTAAAGCATCCTGAACTCATTGATTGGTCCTTATAGGGACAGCCTGCTGAAATGCCCACATTCCCTAATGACTATGCTTTAGCCTCCTATCTTAAAATCGTTGAACCTGTCACTTCTTCCACCAGTGAACCTAGTGTGATCATGACTGAAGCAGACATCAAGTATCTCAATTATAAATAAAAATAATAAAAAGAAAAGGTTTTGTAGGCAAAAACCACATTATGGAAGTTGTTTGAACCAAACACAGTAAAAAGAAAAGATGCATCCAAAGGCGAAAACCTCTCTAAGGCACCTGAGGATGGGATGCTTGATGTCTTGCATATTATTTTACAGGAATGATAATCAGTGCTCATAGAGCCAACTCAACTAGTGAATATTGGTTCAGAGGAGCACCCACACATCATGCATGTGGCTAAATCTTTGTTTGCAGAAGAGTTCAAGGAATTCACATACTACTTTAAAGAGAAGAAGATAAACTTTGCATGGACATACTCAAATATGCCTGGTTTAGATCTAGATCTTATCATGCACCATCGATTTTTGTGCCACCTCAATTTTCATGCCACCCTAGTTTCCATGCCGCCTCAGTTTTCATGTTGTCTATTTGCATTGAGGAGAGATAAAAAGACAGCCCTATCTTTTTTTAATATTTTTTTAAAACAAAAAAATATAAAGTTTTTTTTTAATATTTTTTTCTTTAATAAAAAAAATATTTTTTTTTTAATATTTTTTTCAATTGAAAAAAAAATGTTTTTTGTCTTTTTTTTCTTAAAAA
>MU225325.1:7033350-7049707 GCA_018584345.1 Thuja plicata | reverse complement strand
AGGCATATCCAATGCTACTTTCTATGATCAAACTTTTTGATACTCCTTGGGATGTATCTCAATTACAAAAGACTTTTAAGTCCTTCTTGGTTAAGAGACTTGATGCTTCAATGGTTAAACTGAAACATTAATGATCTATTCACAAATACAACTTAAATTGCATATTTTTAGATCTATTATAATTGCATTACCTATTTGACCAATATAATCAATTCTATACCTTTTCTCCACACTATTCTGCTCTGTGACGTTGTCTCACTATTCGTCAGTGTCTGCAAAATCTAGCTCTTTCCTTAGCTTGTTGATCAGGTCTGAATGAAGACTTTCTTCTCCATCAGAATCTCTTTAGCATCTTCCCTCTTTTCTCTTCATCCCACACAATTCTTAATGAAGTGGGTTTGTCTCTTTATAGACATGATTCTCCGTTTCTTGGCTTTATTGATTCTTGGTGTGATCCACAATTCTCACCAATTAGATTTAAAGAAAACTCCAATTTTATCTCAAAGAGATCTTCTTGCCAACTAGAAAAAGAAGCTTTAAATCCATTACTTATCCTCAACTTTATATGGTCTATTAAAACAATGATAAGTATCAATTAAGTCTATAGCTCTTGACAGCTAAGCATTTTGTCATTTCTGAACTCTTTGTTCTGTTGGTCAATACTTTAGTTAGTCATCGGTGATAACTGACTGTTTCATCAGTGTGACTTCAGTTGTCATTGGGATCTCCATCCTTGTCTTTTCCATTAGGAAACACTGTGACTCTATCCATCAGGTTACACTGTTCTTTTCTCATTGGGAAACACTATGACTTTTCTCGTCGGTAATGTTGTGCATTTGCTCGTCGAGTAACACTATGACTTTTCTCTTTTACTCTGACCGTCGGTGTGCACTCCATTAGGTTATGTAGTCACTTTGTGAATAATTGACTTATATACATTACTAAAAGCATAGACTTTGATTCGTTGGTTCTTTGAAGTCTTTGGCAGTATGTCCATGACCATACAGATTATATAAAGTTGACATCAATGAAAATATAATACATTAATTGATTTAATGCCTTGCATGATCATCAACTTAACATCTTCAAACATTCAATCAGTTATAGTTCATCAATCTCTCCCTTTGGCATTGATGAAAATATACTACATTATCACACTATATTATTACTAATATAATGTGAAATATAATATTTGAAGTTCATCAAACTATCAATCTTTTGTACTATAACTGATACAAATATCTAATCATCGGTAATTTCATATAACTTAGATTTGATTCTTGCAACTTACTTTTTGTCTTTAATCCCTTCACTGGATAGATGTAGAATATTTCTTTCTCTGATGTGATGTGTTCTTCTTCTCTGTTAAAATCTCTCCCTTTCACTGTTCTCCTTTCTTTTGATGTCTCTTGTCAGAAATCCATTGAATGTACTCTCCCTTTTTTATTACATCTCTTCCTCTGGAAAATTTGATGGATATAATCTCTCCTTGATGTATAATCTCTCCCATGGATATGATCTCTTCTTGAAGTGATAATATCTCTCCCTTAGGTGATAAGAAGTGATAATGGATATAATCTCTCCCTTTGATAGCAATGCCAAACAAATATTTTTGACAGTAATGCCAAAAAAATCCTTGCTATCCCTAATATATTCCTTGAATTTCCCAATCCATCGACAATACAATAACTCTGGTGCTCGGAGTAGATAAATACCTTGTTGTGTATAGATTTATCTTTGAATTCCATCTCTCTGATTGCATCAACATGAATGATATTCTGATAATATGTAGGCTGATGTAGCCTTCTATTCATTTTACTGACCAGTAGACAAGGGTCTAACCCCTAGTCTTTTTCTCAAGTACTCAAATGCATCCTTGGGAAGTGCCTTGGTGAAGATATCGACCAATTGTTCCTTTGATTGCACATACTCAAGTATCACTTCCTTTGCTTGAACTTGTTCTCTCAAATAACTATACTTGATGGAAATATGCTTTGTTTTAGAATGCATGACTGGATTCTTGGAAATGTTTATTGCACTTGTATTATCACAATAGATAATTACTGGTTCAAGAATTTTCATATGCATACCTTCCAGTAACTATTTGATCCATGCAATAATTGAGAAATTCATAGCAGAAGCAACATACTCTACTTCCACAGTAGATTGAGAGATGCATCCTTGCTTCTTGTTGATCCATGTTACAAGTTTGTCACCCATAAATAATGCTCCTTGAGTTGTGCTCTTCTGATCATCAATATTTCCAGCCCAATCAAAGTTGGTAAAGACATTAAGTTCATATTTTCCTTCTCTTCTATACCATAAGCCATATTCCTCGGTATTGTTTAGATATATTAGGATTCTTTTCATAGTATTCATATGTCATTCCCTAGGATTAGTAGAAAATCTTGTAACTATTCCTACTGCATGTGCAATATCTAATCTAGTATGTACAACATACATGATTTTTCCAATCATGTATATATACAAAGTCTTATTTACCTCTGATGACTTGTCCTCCTTTGTCATCCTACATCTAGTTTCCATCGGTGTTCCAACTGGTTTGGACTCTTCCATCTTGAATATTTTTAGTACTTCTTTGATGTATTTGGATTTTGTAATGAAAATACCTTCATCTTGTTGCATGATCTACAAACCAAGAAAGAACTTGATCTCTCCAAACATAGACATCTCAAACTCTTTTCTCATTTCATTTGCAAATGATTTGCATAGAATATCATTGCCTCTAAATATGATGTCATCAAAAAATATCCTGGCAATCAAAATGTTAGCATCAGTATCTTCCTTTAAGTAAAGATTATTGTTTTCACTAGTCCTTACAAATCCAATACTTATAAGATAGGAATGAAGTCTTTCATACTAGGCTCGGGGTGATTGTTTCAATCCATACAGGACTTTGTGTAATCTACATACCATGTCCCTCTTGTCTGGATCAACAAACCCTTCTAGTTGTTCAATGTATACCTCTTCTCCAAGTATTCCATTTAGGAATGCAGACTTGACATCCATTTGATATACCTTGAAGCCTTTACATGCAGCATAAGCAAGTAATATTCTCACTCTTTCTAGCCTAGAAACGGGTGCAAAGGTCTCTCCATAGTCAATCTCTTCTTCTTGTACATACCTATTTCATACTAGTCTTGCTTTATTTATGGTGACTTCTCCATTCTCATTCAATTTATTCCTAAATATCCATTTTGTACTGATGACATTCTTGTCATCTAGTCTCGGTACAAGTTTCCATGTCTTGTTTTTCTCTATTTGTTCAATCTCCTCATTCATAGCACTAATCCATGCATCATTATCAAGTGTAGAATTGATAGATTTTGGCTCATAATCACAAATAAGACATCTTGTATTTAGAGACTTAATTTTTTTTCTCATACCAACCTTCTTATCTCCAATGATCTGAATCTATGGATGGTTCCTTCTAACATATCTAGAAAGTACAAGTTCAGCTCTTTGTCTATTATCTTGATCATCATTTTTTCCTTCATTCTGTTCCCCATCACTTTGTGCATCATTTTGAGCAATATCCTGATCGTCAGTATTTGTAGCCTAATGCTCGGGTGCAATGGTCTATTGCTTAGGAGCTCTACAAAGTTGTTCGGGTAGAGTGTCAGGTTCTTCATTGTAGACAAACCTTTTGTATTCCTCTGGTTCTTTTGTGCTTTCATTTTCATTCTTCTCTAAAAATTCATCTATCTTTACATTTGCACTTTCAACAATTTTGTTAGAGGCTTTATTGAGACATTTATAAGCCTTGCTCTTGGTGGAATACCCTAGAAAGATTCCTTCATCACTCTTGGAGTCAAGTTTTCCATTTCTATCATCTTTTAAGATATAAAATTGACTGCCAAATTTTTTGAAATAACTCACATTGGGTGTGTATCCATACCATATCTCATAAGGTGTCTTCTTGGTGTCCTTGTTCAATTGTACTCTTTTTAATGTGTAAACAGTGGTACTAAAAACTTCCCTCTAGAAGATCTGGGTGATGCCTTTCTCTATCATCAATGTCCTTGCACAATCAACTATGGATCTATTCCTTCTTTCAACAATTCCATTTTGCTGTGGTGTTCTTAGTGTAGAGACCTATCTTTTGATTCCAAACTCATTACAAAAGTTAGTGAATTCATCTGAAATAAATTCTCCTCCTCTATCTGATCTTAAGCATTTCAATTCTTTACCACTTTATTTTTCAACCATTGCCTTGTACCATTTAAACATCTTGAATGCTTTAGATTTATCTTTTAGAAACATGACTGTCATCATTCTAGAGTAATCATCAACAAAGAAAATAAAATATCTATCTCCATAATAACTCTTTGTCCTCATAGGTCCACATAAATCAGTATGGAATAATTCTAGAATGGCATCAAATGTATGGGTTTTTCTTTTGAAACTAGACTTTGTCATCTTACCTTTTTGACAATTCTTACACATGATATTGTTAGGCTTGGTCATCGTCGATAAGCCTCTTACATTTCTCTGTTTGCTTATCTTTATCATGTTTTCAAAGTTCACATGACACAATATTTTGTGCGACAACCATATGTCTTCATTTCTATCCTTTAAGCAAGTTGTGTCAGTATCATTCAGATAGAATAAGTTACTTTTTGTCTGCTCGCCAGTGCCAATCAGATTTCCTGATTCATTGAAGATCTTTGCCTTCTTATTTTCAAATGATACTCTATGACCTAAATTATTCCATTGAGAAACACTCAATAGATTATAATTAAATCATTTCACCCAATAAGCATTTTCACATTTTGTTAGGTTATTCAACATTATAGTTCCTCTTCCTTCAACTAGACAAGGTGTATCATCAACCATTCTTACTGAACCACCATTATTGTATTCAAAAGTGTCAAAATTTTGCTTATCACCGGTCATGTGGTGAGTGCATCCACTATCTATGATCTAGACATCATTTTTACTAACTTTAGATATGAGTACAGTTTCTACATACCTTTCTTCATCATCATCTAAATCATCTTTTACTACCAAAAACACCATCTCGATGTCTTCATCAGATTTAGTGTCAGTATCATCATCTTTGCATTTTTCTAGGTAACTGGCCTTCTTTCCTTTGTCCTTGTAGTCATGGGTATCTCTTCTTTATTATTGTCGGTTTCTTCTATAATCACCTTTGTCATACTTCTTTTCAAATGACCTGTCATTACTTCTATCATCTTTTCTTCTATTAGGACATCTTGCAGGGAAGTGTCCAATCTCTTTACAATTAAAACAAACAAGTGGTAATTTACCTTTGCCTCTCTACATTCTTCTATCCATAAGTGCTTCAATTTCATCAAGATCCTCTTCTTCACTTTCACTATCACTATCTTTTCTCATAGTGTGTTTATGACTTGATTTACTTATTCTCAAAGAGGATTTGAATGCAGACTCTATGTTTGGTAAGATACTACCATCAAAGTTATTTATCTCAAATGAAATTAGTCTTTCAATTAAACTTTCTAGAGTGACATTTCTATTTGGTACTACTCTCATTTCTTGTATGGAAGATACTCTAATAGAATAAGTAGGCAGTAAGGTTCTTAGAATTTTACTTACCACTGTATCTTCTTCTAGTACACCTCCAACTCCTAAGATAGCATTGAATACCTCTTTGATTCTTGTGTTGTGCTGTATGATGTTATCACCTTCTTTCATTTTGAGATCATCAAACTTTCCTCTAAGGATGTTTGCCTTGGCTCTCAAAACATTCTTGTCACCACCATGTACAAGCATCAATTTGTCCCACATCGTCTTTGTAGTCTTGCAGGTTTTGACATCTTCAAATTCAGCATTGGAGAGTGAGGAAGCAAGTTCTATCATCATGTCGTTGTGCTCATGCTTCTATCTCATTTTTTCAAGTATCGATGCTCATGTGGGCAATACATATTCAATATCTAAGTATTGAGTAGCACCATTTTCAATACCTGATAAGTGGAGTCTTATTCTCCTTTTCCATGAAGCAAAATATTCTTTGTTCAACTTGGGCACATCTTGTCTATTCATCTTGTGATCTTTAGCTTAGGTATTGAAACCTTCCTTTCTAAGCACACAAGCTTTGATACCAATTGTTAGTAATAAATGAGAGGGGAGAGTGAATCAGTGACCTCAAAAATTAATCCTTAAATCAACCCTTAAAACTGATTACCACTTTTAATATTTCAATTATACTTAGTCCTACAAGATGAATGCCTTGAAATACTTATAATAGATTACTACTTGTCAGAATGCTTTGTTAAACCTTCTTCTGTATGTTTACCAATAAGCAGTCTTTCATTTACCGAAACACAATAAATAGCTAGAGTATACCGATCAATCTAGAATTGCATATGTGAAATGTAAAACAGTAAAGTAATGAAACATAAACACATAACATGTGGATTTTTAACATGGAAACCCTATTAGGGGAAAAACCACTAGGACCAGTACCCCAATTTTTCACTCTTCTGAAGTGAGCTCAGTTAAGATCCAACACTGTTAAAGGTTACGAACACCCTGTGAGGTGTGACCTTGTCAGAGGATTTAAAAGATAGTTTGTCACCTAGTTTATGGAATCTAATTCTACCATCATTGATTAAACACTCACTTGGCCTTTCAATAGGTATTGAGCATATCCAATGCTACTTTCTATGATCAAAATTTTTGATACTCCTTGGGATTTATCTCAATTACAAAAGACTTTTAAGTCCTGCTCGACTAAGAGATTTGATGCTTCAATGGTTAAACTGAAACATTAATAATCTGTTCACACCTACAACTTAAATTGCATATTTTTAGATCTATTATAAGTTCATTACCTCTCTAATCAATATAATCAATTCTATACCTTTTCTCCACACTATTCTGCTCTATGATGTTTTTTCACTATTTGTCGATGTCTGGAGAATCTAGCTTTTTCCTCAGCTTGTTGATCAGGTATGAATGAATAATTTCTTCTTCTTTAGAATATCTTTATCATCTTCCCTCTTTTATCTTCACCCCACACAATTCATAATGAATTGGGTTTGTCTCTTTATAGACATGATTCACTGTTTCTTGGCTTTCTTGATTCTTGGCGTGATCCACAATTCTCGCCAATTAGATTTAAAGCAAAATCTAGTTTTACCTAAAAGTGATCTTCTTTCCAACTAGACAAAGAATCTTTAAATCCATTAATTATCCTTGACTTTATCTGGTCGATTAAAACAATGATAAGCATTAGTTAAGTCTATTTATAGCTCTTGACAGCTAAGCATTTTGTCATTTTTGAACTCTCTATTCTGTCGGTCAACACTTCAGTTAGTCATCGATGATAACTGACTTTTTCTTTGGTGTGACTTTAGTTTTCAGCGGGATCTCCATCCTTATATTTTCTATCAGGCAACACTGTGATTCTGTCCGTCAGGTTAATCTATGCTTTGCTCGTTGGGCAACATTGTGACTTTTCTCATTGGTAATGTTGTACATTTGCCCGTCAGGTAACACTATGACTTTTCTCTTTTACTCTGACCATCGGTGTGCACTCTGTCAGGTTATGTAGTCACTTTGTGAATACTTGACTTATATGCATTAATGAAAGCATAGCCTTTGATTCATTGGTTCTTTGAAGTCTTTGACAGTATGTCCATGACCATACAGATTATATCAAGTTGACATCAATGACAATAAAATACACTAACTTATTTAATGCCTTGCATAATCATCAACTTAACATCTTCAAACATTCAATCAGTTATAGTTCATCACTTTTCTCCTCTTTACAGAGATTTTTGTACTTGGGTGCCTGATCAGGCCTTATTTTCAGGACCCATTTTCCTTCTTTTAGTAGTTGTTTCTAGCTTTTTAGCTTCTCCCTAAGTTTATCTTAAGGAGGGGTGTTAGAGTAATAAAGTGATTCCACTTATCAATTAAATCATATTGATTTAATTATTAAGTTTCTTATTATCTCTATTTCACTTAAGCTAAACTTTAGGCATATAATAATTAATTCTTTTATTAATTATTATTATGCAACCTAGATTTTTCTCCTTTAATGTTTCTCTTTTAGGGTTTTGATCACCTTCATAAGGTTTGATCTCTTTGTATTTTGTATTCCCTCTCTAAATGAATATTTTGTCTTTCAGAACATTTTTTTCTCCAAGCTTTGCTTTTGTAACAGGTTATTTTGCATGCAGATGATCTTGGCTTTTGAATTCTAACAAGAATAACACACGAGTATCTTCCAATCAAAGAGATTTTGTAAGGAGTATTGGTAGTCAAATTTGCATTCCACATACGTATCCTCAGAATTAAAATTAGTCAAAGATATTATTGAAATGGCTAAACCTTTTTATGTGAAGATAAATCACATATGCACAACATTTTTTTGTAGGGTACATATAGAATTTTCTTACCATTTTGATGTTTATATGCATATTTGTGTAGATTTGCATTCTAGCAATGTTTTGCAGGATTGTAACATAAATGACCAACCTACATCTTCAAGGGAATTAATTACTACAATTTTATGTGAAAGAGTGGATGGTCAAAAATTTTACAAGATCTCATGCTTGAATGGTACATGCATATATTGTGGTGGTTTGCAAAATTTACAATTTTTTCAACATATGGAGAGTACACATGAAATTGGGAATGAAAAAGTGGATTTTTGAAAATATAAGACAGTCGCATATGCTCTTAAATATGGAAAGGAGGCTAAAAGATGTGATTTAGTAATTGAAAATATTCCAGTGTATCAGTTCATGAATATTTTTTGTGATAACATTGTGTATGAGTATGCAAGGCACACACATAGAGCTCAATGGTTGGATATACAATTCAAGTTGTGCAAGGACACATTCCACCTTGATACCATTGTTTTAGTTGTTGACTTTGTAAAGAACTATACTCTAGAAACACAAAATAAGGTGCAAGAAAAGTATTATAGCTCTCAAAAAGTTGCTATATTTGTTCATATAGAATATATGCATTCACCTGACAATATAGAGGAGAACTGGAAGATATTGAGGGAGTATCATTTTTTACATCAGCGATGATCATTCACATTCTACAAAGTTTGTACATGGTTTCTTTCATCTATTTTATGGTGATTTGAGTAATATGATCATATAACATCGTCGACACATCATATGGTCAGACAATTGTGCATCGCAATTCAAGAATTATCAGATGTTTTATTGGTTGAGAAGGATACATATGAACACTAGTATTTAGTATATGTGGAATTTTACAGAGGCCAGTCATGGAAAGGGAGAGAATGATGGTGCAGGTTCATGTATAAAAAGGGCCTTAGCATTCGAAGAATTAAAGTAAAAAGAATAAGAAACATTGTCAGATGCGAGATGTATTGTCTAGTGGTGTAATGCTACAATGGGTCTAGGTAATGAAGGTGATTCTACAGTTCATAGATTTTTTGGTGATGGATGAAACTAATATTGCACCATATAAATATTGTTGTACATTAATAGGATCAAGTGAGCTACACTCTTTTAGAATCTCTAATGCAGGCTCATGTATCATCCACACATGACATATGGCATGCTTTTGTTCATCATGTGCAGATGAAGATTGGGATGGGTGTGAGTCAAAGGAATGGGTCAATGAATGATCTACACTAATTTTGAGCCCACTTGACTCCTGTCATCCCCCAACAACATTGCAACTGAAAAAAATGGAATCATCCATTGAATTTGACCATTTTATGATCTAGTGCAATTGGGTAAATTGCCAACTCACAAATAGTCTCAAATTTAGTACTTTATCATAATTATTCATTAAATTAATCTCCTTGTTATGCTTCTATCATTGCAGACCATGTTTTTTTTGTTATTGCACTTGGAGACAATAATGAATGGACAAATTATTATTTGTGTCATTGTGTTGAGGCCAAAAAGAAATTGGATCACTCGGTTACTAATGATGAAGGATTATAATACCCTACAGGAGAAGTGGTTGTAACTGGTACATGGATTAGATGGTATTGTATGAAGAACCCTAGGTTGTGGTTGTTTGAGGATTGGGAGACACACAGGAAGATTCTTCATTATTCCAACCTTGTTGTTGAATAAACTATCTATTTAACTAGATATGGAGTAAAACCACACAATAAAACTCTTTGGAAGGTTCATGAGTCAGACCACAAGGAAATAATTGAGACAATAAAGGTTAGGGCAGATCCAGTTGGTTCATTGGACTGAAAGTGAATCCAAAATGTTGTAATGTCGAATCTAGTAGAATGCATGTGCATATAACATGTATATTTGTAAAGGAATTAATTCCCTTGAATCCACATTGGGTGGACTATAAATTTCTAATGCATTACCCCGTATGTATAATGGAAAGTTTGTAAGATTTAATAACAAATTTTATCTTGTATTTTTTGCGGCAATACCAGAGGTTTTCTCTTCTCAACTCTTTCCTCCTGGTTCTCCTAATAATTTGAGCTGTAAACATATTTTCCATCATTAATTACAAAAATATATTCATGAAACGAATTCTAGAAATATATGTTAAGCTTATTGTCATGTTTCATGCTAGCACATTCTTTGTATATATGTATCTACAAAAAAATCTTATTAACTACACCTTTCTTTTTCCCTTGATGGTATGAATAAAATTTCATCTAAGAATACAGGTGTGGAGTGATAATATATAAAGGATCAGAAGTTGTCATTAGTATATAAGAAGATACTTTTTCTCGATCAGTCATGATTACTGAGAAACAACATTGACTGAGCAACAACATTCACTGAGTGCAGTGATCACCAAGATGTTTTGAACACCGAGTGATAGCACTGTCACCGAATAGTATATCAACTGAGAACTAGTATATGAATACATCATCAAGAACTAGTCTACATTGAGAGACAATATTTCACCGAAAAAATAGATCTCAACTACACATTAGCTAAAGCACTTTAATCTTTAAAATAACTTTTTTCTTAGCTGGACAATAGTTTCTTGTGGATCAAGAAAAATGTTAATTATGGATGTAATTAGTTAACTGAATGTATTCATGCAAACTAGGAGATCAAGGTCAATTTGTAAACCTTTGATCTTAGATTTTATCAAGAAAGGCATGAAACCTAGTTAGGTCAAATCTTTTATATATATAGATGTAATAATCAATCAAGAAGGAGATGATTGTAGCCTCCAAGGATATCTATGGATCAGGAAAAGAGTTTCATGCACAAGGACAGATAAAGAAGATTTTAGTTTATAAAGAACTACATACAAGGCTACTGAGCAGAATAGAGGTATTATCCATCACAATAAGGTGATATATATTATGTGTACTTAATGGATCTGTAATCAGGAATTTGAGATTGTAGCAATCAGGTCATATATTTTTTTACTCTCTAAAATTTTAGCAAACAACAAAATCCTTTCACAAGGTGGACTTAACAATCCTTTTGTAAATCTCTTAACTGAGTGCACACATACATTGTGTTTATAAAATATCTTTATCGAGTAGACTTAACAAGTCTGACATGTTAATCCTAATAGGATAAGATCATCAGAAGTGATCACAACTTGTAACCCTAATATGCACCTTCCATTCTGCAGATAGTGAAGCTTTGTGGGTTTCATCCCCACCACAATTTATACCTTCTAAAAAGGGTTTCTGCATTATCAAATACTTGTGTCATTTGTAAATGAGTTTCATGAATGTTTCAATGTTTTTTTACATGCATTTACATTTATGCTATGATATTGCATGCATGAAGTAGAAAAGCTATAATGGTCGGTTATGCGAGTAATGAGTACAAAAGTTAATCTGTAAAAAGCTTTTAAGGGTACCGACTCACCCCTCCCCTCTCAGTACACACCCTTCCATTATTCCAACAATTGGTATCAGAGCTAGTTCTCTTATTTGAAAATTTTAATCACTCGAGAGAAAAGATCTTACAATGGAAAGGTATAAGCTTGATAAAAATATTGAGAATCAAAAGTTACAAATATAGATTTTCTTTGAGCAATACAAAGAGGAAAGAAACAAACTAAAAGAGTTATTGGCCAAAAGAAAAGTCATGGCATCTCGATACAATGAAATTGACTATCATGAAGAAGAGATACCTTACCTATTTGATTCATGTAGATATGGATCTTGTAGTATATCTAACTCATCTAAAGGAACCAATGCAGATCTAAATGAAATCAATCAACATCTGACTGAACAAGTGAAAGTACTACAAATTGGTCAAGAGGAAAAAGTGGGAAGAATGATTGATGTTATGAATAATGCAAGACAAGATTAACAAGAAATAACTTTGGCTATTGATGACAGGAGAAATATTACTAAAAATTTGTAAGAGAAAGAATCTGAGATGCAAAGACTTACAGAACATCACCTTGAGATCGCCAATCAAATATTTCTCATGAGTCATGAGGCCAACCGAATGAACATGGAACTTGCTGGAAAATTGGAAGCTATTGGTGAAATAAAAGAAGAAAATAATAAATTGAAGCATGAAGTGAAGATTCAACAACATCATAATGATATGATCAAGAAAGTTGAAGACAGTACAAAAATAATGGATGAATTTATGAATGGACAAAGAAGACTCAACAACAATACTGGTTTAGGGTATACCAAGTATGGAAAATAATCAAACCAAGTTGATCAAAGGAATGCCTAAAAAAATCCAAGACCAAAGAGGCATTCATGTAATCACTATGGAAAACCAGGCCACACATTAAATATTTTCAAGAGAAAAGAAAAAGTTATTCCTAAAACTACTTCTACATTCATAGGTAATTGTTATAATTATAACAAGCATGGACATAAAGCACATGAATGCAGATCTAGGCTGAATAGACCAAAAAAGAAATCTTACATGGAAAAACATTGTCCTACTTGCAACATGCATGTCCACACATTTCATGAATGCAAGAAAAAGATAAAGCAAGTTTGGAAACCTAAAGAACAAGAAAATGCATATCGACCAAGATGAGTTGATAATACATATGTTTGGGATTACAACACATGGGTAAATTGTATAGAATGTGGTAGATATGGACATATATCTGCTAACTGTATGAGGAAATGGATAAGAAGATCTAGAAACTGGACTAATCCTAGAATGGCATGCTTACACTATCATAAGGTTGGTGACTTAAGTAAGGACTGCAGAGACTGAGTGACAGATTCAAGCACTTTTACAAATGGAAATACTATTGAAGACATCATGAGAATGAGAAATAAAATTTGGAGGAGGGCTTTGAAAAATGATAATGTTGGACCAAGCACTATAGTTGGTGACACCTCATCCAATGGATCAGGTGATTCCATCACCCCCACCTAAGAAATACATGTAAGTATGGAACTGCACTCTACAAAGTTGTATTTTACATCAGCTCCTATATTCATTGAAAATGTGCCAAATTAGCATGAATGAAGATGCACTATAGTATTGCATGTTATGTTTTGTGAATCTAGTCTAGTCAGTCAATATGAATCAAGCATAAACTGCATGTCAGTAAACATGTGGAAGACAACCAATTTGACACTATGTACCAAACATTGTATACTCACTAACTTGAAGACTTTGGTGTGGACTGAGCATCTCCATTTTGTTGACCGAGTGGTAG
The DNA here is from genome assembly GCA_018584345.1 of Thuja plicata. Classification (NCBI taxonomy): domain Eukaryota; kingdom Viridiplantae; phylum Streptophyta; class Pinopsida; order Cupressales; family Cupressaceae; genus Thuja; species Thuja plicata. The sequence continues at coordinate 7,036,099 of MU225325.1, read as the reverse complement.
ATGAAGCATTTAATGCATCACTTAGGGTATTTTTCTATAAAAATGGCAACGTGAACTCGTTCATTCACCCAGCGTTAAAAGAGAAAATTACAGAGCAAAGAAGAGTGATTCAGAGCGACTACATTGCAGAGTGATTCATAGCACTTTCAAAGCTACTCCAAATAATTTCAAGCATTCACAGCAAACATCCAGTGAGTATCTAGACTCACCGAGTTAACATGTTATTTGTGAAGAAGCCCTAAATTAACGAACAATTGCATCCACTTCATGAACCTCAAAGATCAAGATGCAAAGGATAATAAGGTCATTTTAATAAAGAACTCAACTTGTGAGGAACCTAACTACAAGTTTTTCCCAGAAGTTTCTACTCAACCCCATGACAAATGAGGATTCTCGAGTATCCCACCTAGGATTTTTCTAGTTGAAGACATCCGTGCATACATCCACTGCAAGGTTTTGGAGATCGAATACTTTGAGCTTGAGGAAGCTTAGAAGAATTTTTCTACAAAATCCAGAGGATACAAAGTATTGCAAAACAAATTAGAAGATATTGACATAGAGAGCAATAAGATTTGGACTCAAATATTTAATCCACCCGAGCAAGCACTATCTATAACCGAGACTTCTCACAATGAGGAGAAGGAGACCACACCAAGCCCCAAGCACATATTCATCAATGAAATCAAGGATGTCAATCCTATTGACTTAACCACAGAACCAAGTAAGGTCATGGGTGATATTCCTAATATATAGAAATTGTTAGGGGAAACACCAGCTATAACAGTTCAAGATATCACTCAAGGGGATCTTGATGATGATGCAAAGGTTGATGAATATGTTAATATTTCCACTTAGCCAAGAAATGAAAAGGACACTACTAATGTTGCACAAGCACTTGTACCAGGTAATATGCCTTTATTGATGCACAAAATCAATATAATGACTAAATCACAACAGAAACCACCTAAGATTGAAGAAAACATACCAATGGACAAAGGTGATGATCAAGGGGAGAATACAAATACCAATGGAGAGGAAAAACTGAGTGATGCACCCACCGAGAACACTAAGAAGGCAGACAAGGGTTCAGGTCAAGAAAAAGTTGAAGTAGAAATGTATATTACTGAACAATAGGTATAGACCAAGCACCCTAGCTAAGGCACCACACCTCCCAAGAAATCAACAAAAAAAATTGAGAAACAAAAGGCTCTTGCCATAGTACCTCATTCCCCTACCTCAAGTAACATTCAAAATAAGAATAAGAACAAGAAAAGTAAATCCTCTGTCACACTCGCTGAGATCATAGCCATACCCAACTGTGATCCAAGAATACTTGATCCTGAGTCACTGACAAGATATGGGTATCTATGCAAAAGAAAAGAAGAACAAGAAAAGATTAGAAAGGACCACAGAAATTTACAAGTACTGGAAATAGCAAAGGAGGTTCTATTGCAAATAATGCCTGATGCCAAGATTGATCAAACTACACCCATTATTGATCAACTTACAGTTCTAACCGCCGCAATCATAACACAGAATGTAGATGTCAAGAAGGTCATTAAGGAACAAGAAAGAGAGAAGTATCACTAATAACTCACCAAGAAAATCTTCCAATAAGTGGTAGAGAATAAGGTGAAACTTTCCAAACTAGTAGCTATATTAGAACCTGTTATTTTAGAAGTAGTTACCTTAGTTCAAAATTTGTGCACTCTATAGCACTTCACTATCGAGCATAGTGAACAGATAGCTAAGATAGATGAAGATCTAAAAGCTAGTGCACTAAGTCTATCAACCGATCCAAATGCATTCCAACTACATTATGAAAAGATTGTTGAATCTAAACAGTTAAGACTTGAAATACAAAATTCAGAAAACAAAATCAGAGATTAAGTAACCAAGCTACAGGCCATGTTACAACTAAATCTCACATTTATGTTAACACACATGACTACAACAAAGACTCTAATTTCCACCCCAGAGATGTCAGTAACAGAAAGCATATATGAAATGCACGCTCAAATCACTTTGGAGCAAATGACCCTAGAGAACTTAAAGGAGAAATGGGAAAAGCTGATGGCAGCCATTCAACAATCTCATTCACACATTTTTGACAAGTTGTAAGTTATACATCTTTTTCATTACTTTCAAAAAATGGGGAAACATGTACATACATTGTATCTACATACTGAGGCATGTACAGAGGGAGAGTCATTGTAAAGGTAAAACACTTGGTGTATATATTGTACATATTAGTTTTTGATACTAATGCCAAAGAGGGAGATTGATAATCCATAAAGGATCATATGGTGTCATTAGTATATAAGAAGACATTTTTGGTCGGTTAGTTATGATCACCCAGCAATAGCACTCACCGAGAAACATCATCCACTGAGCACAGTGATCACCAAGATTTTTTAAACACTATGTGATAGCACTATCACCAAGAATTATATCAATCGAGCACCAGTAAACAAAGACATCACCGAGCACCAGTCTACACCAAGAGACAATATTTCACTAAAAAAGGAAAATCTCAACTATACGTCGGCTAAAGCACTTTAATCTTTAAAACAACTTTTTACTTAGCTAGACAATCATTTCTTGTGGATCAAGAAAAGTGTTAATTGTGGATGTAATTATTTAACTCATTGTATTCATGCAAACTAGGAGATCAAGGTCAAGTTGTAAACCTTTGATCTTAGAGTTCATCAAGAAAAATGTGAAACCTAATTAGGCCAAATCTTTTATA
>MU225325.1:6993264-7033241 GCA_018584345.1 Thuja plicata | reverse complement strand
TATATATATATATATATATATATCAAGAAGGAGATGATTATAGCCACCAAGGATATCTATGGATCAGAAAGAGAGTTTCATGCACAAGGATAGATAAAGAATAATTTAGTTTATAAAGAACTACATACAAGGTTAACGAGTAGAATAGAGGTATTATCCATCACAATAAGGTGATATATATTATGTGTACTTAATGGGTCTATAATCAACAATTTGATATTGCAGCAATCAGGTCATATATTTCGTTACTCTCTAACAATTGTAGCAAACAACAAAATCCTTTCACAAGGTGGACTTAACAGTCCTTTTGTAAATCTCTTAACTGAGTGCACACATACATTGTGTTGCTAAAATATCTTTACTGAGTAGACTTAACAAGTCTAACATGTTACTCCTAATAGGGTAAGAACATTAGAAGTGATCACAAATTGTAGCCCTATCATGCACCTTCCATTCTATAGATAGTGAAGCTTTGTGGGTTTCATCCCCACCACAATTTTTACCTTCTAACAAGGGTTTCTGTGTTATCAAATACTTGTGTCATGTGTAAAGGACTTTCCTGAATTTTTCAATGTTTGTTTATATGCATTTATATTTATGCTATGATATTGCATGCATGAAGTAGAAAGGCTACAATGGTTGGTTATGCAAGTGATGAGTACGAAGGTTAATTTGTAAAATAAATTTAAGGGTACTGATTCGCCCCTCCCCTCTCAGTACACACCCTTCCATTATTCCAATATGGGGAGCCTAAAATATCATTTAAACTAATTATATATTTGGATAAACTTTTAGGGTTTACAAAATATCCCAGAAATAGGTAGATGTACTTTTTAACAGAAGGGCCAAAAATTGATGTTCCCCTTTCCTTCCTAGGCCTACTAGGTCACTTTTACAAAGGAAGCCTATCCGATACTCAATACCCAATCTTTCCACTTTGCAAAGAGTGTTAATATTGTCCCAATTAGAGGAATATGCAACCAATTTGGTTATACAAGCTTCCTATATCCAAAATCCCTAAATCGCTCCTCAAAACCCCTTAAAACTAAGGCTTTCTCAATCTCGATGCTCAAAGCACTTTTTGAACCAACCAATGATGGATTCACCTTCCCCTTGAAATGTGGGAACACATTCCATCATAAAATATGGCCCTCTAATGGCTAGAATTTATGTTGCTATACCCTTGCACCCAGTTTAGTGTACTTCTAACATTTGAGACATTGCATATCTTGAAAATCGCTCATCCTAGCATCAAATCATCTCTTCCAGTAGCTCCAAAATTTTGGGTGAACACTAGGAATGACCCTGTTATGGTCACGAGGTGGCTCAAACATTTTTGACCGCTCTAGAGCCAAGTGTCCCTCAAGGTACATCAAGTAACAAATTTGGTGATTTTCAGGAGTCATTTTCTCAGAGACCATGGGGGGTATCAACAAGATGTTAGGTGCTACAAGACCATGTCACAGAGGCCTACAATAACCTATCTTGGATTTTTTATATTCGCTTCCATTTTCATTTGCTGACCCAATCTTGGTTGATGCAAAAACTTGCAATGTTGCGCAGTTGAAAGCTGAAACATTGCATATCTTGAAAACCACTTGTCCTAACATCAAACTATCTCCACCAATAGCTCTATAATGCCGGTTGAATTATAAAAATGACCCCATTATGGTCACAAAGTGTTTCTAACATTGTCGACCGCTATGGAGCCAAGTGTCCCTTAAGGTGTACCAAGCAACAAAATTGGCGATATTTAGGAGCCCATTTCTCATAGATCACGAGGGGTATTGATGAAATTTTAGGTGATAAAAGACCATTTCATGGAGGCATACGATAACCTATCTCAGATTTTGGATATTCACTTCCATTTTCATTTGTCAACCCAATCTTAGTTGATGAAAAAACTTGCAATGTTGTACAGTTGAAGCTGAGACATTTCATATCTTTAAAAATGTTCATCTTGGCATCAAACCATCTCCCTGAACAGCTCTGGAATTTTTTTTGAATTCCAGGAATGACCCCATTGTGGTCGCAAAGTGGCTCAAACATTGTCGACCTCTATGGAGCCAAGTCTCCCTCAAAGTGCACCAAGAAACAAAATTGGAAATCTTTAGGAGTCCATTTCTCAAAGGTCGCAAGGGGTATTGTAAAACCATCAAGTGCTATGGGACCATTTCATGGAAGCCTCCAATAACCTATCTCAGATTTTGTAGATTCACTTCCTTTTTCATTTTCCAACCCAATCTCGGTTGATACAAAAACTTCCAATGTTGCCCAATTGAAAGTTGAAACATTGCATATCATGAAAACCGCTTGTCCTAGCATCAAACCATATTTTCCAATAGCTTTGGAATGTTGAGTGAATGCTAAGAAAAATCCATTTATGGTCATGAAGAGGCTCGATTGTTACCGACCACTATGGACCCAAGTTTCCCTCAAGGTGTACAAAGCAACAAAATTTGCGATATTCAGGAGCCTATTTCTTGGTTCTCGCAAGGGGTATTGAAAAATCATCATGCTAGGGGATTGTGTCATTGAGACCTATGATAACCTATCTCATATTTTGGAGATTCACTTTTTTTTTTTTCATTTGTAGACTCAATCTCAATTGATGCAAAAACTTGCAATGTTGCATAGTTGAAAGCTGAGACATTGCATATCTTGAAAACTACTCATCCTGGCATTGAACTGTGTCTGCCAAAAGGTCCAGAATGCTAGGTGAATTCTAGGAATGACCCCATTATGGCTGCAAAGTGGCTCAAACATTGTCAACTGTTATGGATCCAAGTGTCACTCAAGGTGCACCAAGAAACAAAATTGGCGATCTTCAGGAGTCCATTTATCAGAGATCACAAGGGTTATCAATGAAATTTCAAGTGCTATAGGACCATGTCATGGAGGCTTGGAATAAATTATCTCATATTTTTGAGATTCGCTTCCATTTTCATTTGTCGGACCAATCTTGGTTGATGCAAAAACTTGTAAATTTGCGCAGTTGAAAGGTGAAACGTTGCATATCTTGAAAACCACTCATCCTAGCATTAAACCGTCTCTGCCAATAGCTTTGGAATGCTAGGTGAATAGTAGGAATGATCTTTTTATGGTCATAAAATGGCTCAAATGGTACCAAACACTATGGAGAAAAGTGTCCCTGAAGGTGCACCAAGCAATAGAATTGATGATATTTAGGAGTCTGTTTCTCAGAGCTCGCAAAGGCTATCAAAAAACTATCAGGTGCTATAGGACTGTGTCACTGAGGGTTATGATAAGCTATCTTGGATTTTGGAGATTCTCTTCCATTTTCATTTTTTGACCCAATCTCGGTTGATACAAAAACTTATAATATTGCATAGTTGAAAGCTGAGACATTACATATCTTGAAAATCGCCTGTCCTGCCATCAAACCATCTCCGTCGAAAGATCCAAAATGGCATGTGAATGCTAGGAATGATCCCATTATAGTCACAAAGTGGCTCAAACATTTTCGACCGCTATGGAGCCAAGTGTCCCTCAAGGTGCACCAAGCAACAAAATCAACAATCTTTAGGAGTCCATTTCTCATAGCTCACGAGGGGTATTGACAAACCATTAGGTGGTACGGGACTGTGTCACAAAAACCTGTGATAACCTATCTCATATTTTGGATATTTAGTTCCATTTCATTTTTTGACCCAATCTCGATTGATGAAAAACTTGTAATATTGCACAATTGAAAGATGAAACATTGCATACCTTGAAAATCGCTCATCCTAGCATCAAACTGTCTCCGCCAAAAAATCTGTAATATCGGGTGAATATTAAGAATGACCTTGTTATGGTTACAAAGTGGCTCAAACGTTGTCAACCACTATGGATCCAAGTTTCCCTCAAGGTGCACCAAGCAATAAATTCTCTTATCTTAAGGAGTCCATTTTCCAGAGCTCATGAGGGGTATCGATGATCCTTAAGGTGCTATAGGATCGTGTCACTAAGTCCTATGATAACCTATCTCATATTTTGGATATTTTATTACGTTTTCATTTTCTGACTCAATCTTGGTTGATGCAAAACCTTGCAATGATGCGTAGTTGAAAGCTGAGACATTTCATATATTGAAAATTGCTCATCCTGGCATCAAACTGTCTTTGCCAATAGCTCCGCATTGCTGAGTGAATTCTGGGAATGAACCCACTATGGTCATGAAGTGGCTCAAATATTGTTGACTGCTCTAGAGCCAAGTGTCCCCCAAGGTGCACCAGGGAAAAAAATTAGCGATCTTCAAGAGTCTATTTCTCGGAGCTCGCGAGGGGTATAGATGAATCATTAGGTGCTAAGGGACCACATTATGGAGACATATGATAACCTATCAAGGATTTTGGATACTCACTTATGTTTTGATTTTCTGACCTAATCTTGGGTAATACACAAACTTGCAATTTTGCACAGTTGAAAGCTGAAACATCACATATCTTGAAAATCACTCATCTTGGCATCAAATCATCTCCACCAAAAACTTCATAATGTCCGGTGAATGCTATGAATGACACCGTTATGGTTGCAAATTTGGTCAAAATTTGTCGACCTCTATGGAGCTAGGTGTCCCTTAAGGTGCACCAATAAACAAAATTGACGATATTTAGGAGTTCATTTCTCAGAGCTCGCGAGGGGTATCAACAAGACATTAGGTGCTATGGGACCATGTCATAAAGGCCTATGATAACCTATCAAGGATTTTTGAGATTCATTTATGTTTTCATTTGCCAACCCAATCTCGGTTGATGCAAAAAATGGCAATGTTGAATAGTTGAAAGATGAGACATTGCATATCTTGAAAATTGCTTGTCCTGGCATCGAACCATATTTTCCAATAGCTCCAAAATGTTGGGTGAATTCTACTAATAACCCCTTTACAGTCACAAAGTGGCTTGAACATTGTCGACCGCTCCAGAGCCAAGTGTCCCTTAAAGTGCACCAAGAAACAAAATTGGAGATCTTTAGAAGTTCATTTCTTGGAGCTCTCGAGGGGTATCGATGAACTATGAGGTGCTACGGGACCATGTCATGGAGGCCTAAAATAACCTATATCATATTTTGGAGATTTGATTTCATTTTTATTTTCTAACCCAATCTTTGTTGATGCAAACACTTGCAATGTTGCGTAGTTGAAAGCTGAAACATTGGATATCTTGAAAATATCTCATCCTGGTATCGAACCCTCTCCTCTAACACCTTAAATTTGACATTTATATGCTAGGAATAACCTTGTTAAGCTTCACAACTCTTTCAAACATTTGGGAACACAATGTTCTGGTGCTTCCCTTAACATTCTTGTAGTGCCCTAAATAGGTCCAGGTGGTTTAAATGCTCCAATAAGACTAAAATTGGGTAGGATTGATATTTTTGATCTTATATGAACTATTATCGCTTCACTAAGGTGTTGGAATGGAAATTACGATTCTATATTTAAGAAATGAAGCATGCATATTATCATTAAGTATGAATCATTCAGTAACAATATACATAGATACATGTGCAAGCATAAATATAAGGCATAAGCAATTTACAAAGCATAAGACAACCACATAAATATAAATTAGTCTACATCAATACGCATGACACATGAATTTAATACTTAAAATATTAACTATATATATTTGTAGAGCATGGAGATAAATATATATGTCCAATAATGTCATAGATTAAATATGTCCAATAATGTTAAATTGGCTTTGTTAAAGCCAAACAGATATAGAACCTGTCACTTGTACAATATACAAAAATATGTCTAGTAATGCCATATTGGCGTACAATGATTATCCCTAATATATTCATTTCCCAGAAGGGGAAGAAAACAAATCCCAGACTGTCTTCAATTGTCGCGTCAGTGGAGATGTAGTACTCTTCCAAGTGTGCTCACTATTCCTCCTGTCTAGACTCTTCTGCAGCTCGAGCTGATAAAATAAAAAGCATAAACATCAATAACTAATATACATCGGAATTCAATTATATGATAAAATAAAATAGAATATATTCTTAATGCTACCAAATAGTCGCTATGTACATCCACCGAAGGGGCACACTGATGATCTGGAGTAATGAGTCCCTACAACAACGATCAAAATAATATTTAAAAACATATGTGAATATCATTAAAAATTTCAATACAAACTATTAAAATAACAATTATAATTAATTAATCTCTTTCATACCTTGGTCAGTGCTTCAGAACTAGCTATAGTTGTAGCTACGCCACGATTCAAAGTATCACGAATAACAGGAGGAGTCTCTGCTGTCAATAACTAAAGATGAAACAACAAGAGTATTATGTAGTTATCAAGAATACCTATAATATTTAATAACCCCACTAATTAATAAATGGTACCTCTGTAAAGGTGCCACCACATCCTTCAATGTGCGGTGTTGACGCCATAGCTCCAACATTAAACTAGTGCACATGTATGGTAATAATTATAATGCATTATTACATAAATACCCATGGACTAAATGATGTTGGCACAAAGCCAGGTGAAGGAATGTGATCATTTCCATGACCACTTTGACTCTAGATTTTGATTATAATTTGTCTACTAATTTGGCTATTCATTTATTTATTAATTAAATATAATCAAGTAAATCAAATTAACATGCAAATAAACATACCTCAATGAAATGTGAACGATTCCCTTCGCTGTCTAATGTCAACATCGATGGTCCAATAGTGAACTAATGTACATGCACAATAAGTTATGAGACAAACATCCATGTAATTATAGAATAATCAAATGTATTAGTTAAAATATTTTATTCGATCCATACTTATGGAGTTGACGACATAGTGTATAAGGGGTCTAGGGGATCATTTCCACTACAACTGACACTCTTTCCCTAAATTTTCATCATAATCAATAGATACTAATTTAATTATTCATTCATTTAAAAATTAAATATCATCAAATAAATTCAATGAACTTGAAAATATTTACATGTGTATCAATGCCAAATGTTGCATTGATAAAATCATCAGCTATCAGTCCATCATCCTCTTCCTCACTGTCGGTAGTACCAAATGTGCATAGGGATCCACAAGAATGACAAAAATGACCCCTCATACATTGACCATGGTCACCCTTGACTAGAGGAGTGACACACTGAATGAGAGTCTGTGTCAGAGCACTAATCATGCCTAGTGTGTCCACCTCCACATGTTTCTTCACATTGGAATTAATACTAACATGATCCACCTATGGCTTGCCACTGGGAAATCTAGGTGCATTAGGGTCATGATGTGCCATAGGTCTATCAAATGATGACCCCCCACCTCTACCCTGAGACTCTAGAAAGTCAAAATAATTTGGCACCTCCTTCAGGAAAAACTCATAATAGAGTTTCCTGAGGAAATAGATAGGAACCTCATGATTGTTACAGTGAGGGGAATCAAAGACCATCCACCATATGTCCCAAAATTTTGTTTTTATATCCTCATTCATGCACCAATGAATTGGGAACCTCACTGGTATAGGTTTAAGAGTTTCAGATTTCCCTGGATTTTTAAAGAGTTTGCAAATGTCATCTTTTGTGATTTGTTTCTTTTTTATGCCCTCATATGATAATTTATTTGCATAATATTATTTTTGTTATTCTCTTTTGTCGTGCCATAAATTAAGTTTCCCACTAACTGAACCTACGTGGGTCAAGATTAATTCTAATGATTTTGAAAGTGTTGCCCTTCCAAGATTTTTATCAATAGAATCTTTTAACCTCCTAATTAAAGATTCTATTTTAGTTTTCCCTCTTTCTAATTGGTTAGTCAAATTTTCATGTGTTCCAAGAGGAATTTTCTTGATTGGTGGAGGCAGTTGGGGTTCATTTTCTTGGTTCTTTTCAACATTCATTTTTTCATGAGGAGAAGATGGAGGGTTTAGTTGTGGGTTTTCTTTGGGGAGATCATTTCTTCCTCGCAATTAAAACAAAATCTATTTTAAAAGTCTAATTAAACATGAAATTTTAAAAAAGAAAATTTGACAATTAAATTTGATTTAAAACTAAAAATTAAACTTAAATTTCAATAAAAATAATAGAAATAGGTTGTAGAATCACTTACCTCTTCTTCTGGTTTGATCTTGATGACATTTTGGAGCCATTATTTTCTTCGATTTGATGAAGAAAATACCTAAAATGTATTGCATATGCACTCTATTGCTGGTCTCTTTGCTGAGCTGTGGGTTTGAAAGATAAAATGAGCCACTTTTGTGGCTGCACAAACTTTATTAAAACCTAATAGCATGTGCATGCTATAGCACACATGCACTATGGTTTGAATTGCCCAAGCCAAAGGCTTGGGAAATCCAAGCCATAGTGCATGCATGCTAAAGCATGTACATGCTATAATTTGCACGCACTATATGATTTTGGGGACCAAAAAAGGATTTGGCACCTTTTTTATTCCCCATCTTCTTGCATATACCCAACACCAACTAGTGCACCTTTGACTAGCAGTGAGAAAAGACAGAAACATTAGCACACACAAGTTATGATTGAGATTTCTTCTACACTTATTGACCATGAATATGATGATATTTATGGTTTTACTATTGTGAAATAGATGTGGGATAAGATTTTTTTGACCTATGGTGGAAATCAGCATGTTCAAAAGGCTAAAGTATAAAGTTTGAGAGGAAAATTTGACTCTATGAGGATGAAGAAAGGAGAGAACATAATACAATATAGTACAAGACTTAAGGAGACTGTTAATTATATCAGAGGAGCTAGTGGTATAATAATAGAGGATGATGTTATAATAAAAATCATGAGAACTCTGCTACCAAGTTATGCTATTTATGTATCTTCTAAACAAGAGCTAAGATCTATACCCCAGATGAATTTTTCACTAGATGTCACTATTGGTAAGTTAACTGCATTTGAAATTAATGATTTTGACAATTGTGTACCTACTATTTCTAAAGTTGAATCTGAATTTAATTCTACTTTAAATATTGAAAAGGCTAGGGAAGACGGTGCTAGAGATGGTAATTTGACCAGTGCTAGTGAGAAATTCTATAGTTGCATTGAAGGACTTGAAGACATATTTATCGAGTGTGAAGAGACTGAAAGAGAATTTGAAGTTTTGTTGGCTAGAATGCTACAAAGAGGCAAAGGAAAATACCAAGGTAGGTTACCCTTGAATAGTTTTAATTGTGATAAAATTGGTCACTTTGCATCTAATTGTCCAGAGAATGAGGAGGAAAAGAAAGATAAGGACAAGAGAGAAAATAGATTCAGGAGATACAGAGACTACAAAAACAAAAGTAAAAAATCTTGTTATATTGCTAATGAAGGACAAAGTGATGATGATTCTATTGAGAGCAATGAGGAAAAAGAATTTTTTTATGTTGCTATAAAAGATGATTTTGATGAAGAAGCACTTAGACCCCTAGTATCACAAGTAAGTAAGAATGAAACATAGATTATAGATAGTGGTTGTTCACATCACATGACTGGTGACACACTTAATTTTATTTCCTTGGAAAAACATGATGAGGGTTATGTTAAATTTGGTAATGATGCTCCATACCTTGTGAAAGGAAAAGGATCTATAATTATGCTAAATAACACAAGATGTGATGATATCTATTGGATTGAAGGATTAAAGTATAATCTATTGAGTGTTGCACAGTTTAACAATATAGGTCACAGACTAGAATTTCAATATGGAAGAGTGAAAGTATTTGATGAGAAGAGAAATCTAATTGCTACTAGAGAACTATCTAAAGGTAATCTATTTATCTTGATACTTGTATGAAGAGTTTCCTATTTGCTAAAGATTAAGATATTTGGTTATGGCACAAAAGGCTTTGTCATGTTAATTTTGACAACTTAATCAAAGTGAGTAAGAAGAATAGAGTAAGAGGACTACCAAGAATTGAAAAACTAGAGAATGCTATGTGCAAAGAATGTCAGATGGGTAAGATGACTAGATCTAGTTTTGGAAGCAAGACTTATGTCACACAAGGTATTTTGGATTTAGTTCATATTGATTTATGTGGACCAATGAGAACTCAAAGTTATTATGGAGACAAATATTTTATTTTAATTTGTGGATGATTATTAAAGAATGATGTCTGTAATGTTCTTAAAATAAAAATCTGATGCATTTCAAATGTTTAAGTGGTATAAGGCCCGAGTTGAAAAAGAAACTTGAAGGCAATTGAAATGTCTGAGATCCGTCTGAGGAGGTGAGTTTACTTCTAATGAGTTTAGATTATTTTGTAATGATAATGGAATCAAGAGAAATTTGTTAGCACCGAGGACACCATAATAAAATGAGATTGTTGAGAGAAGGGATAGATGCATTGTTGATTGTGCTAGGACACTGATGATTGAAAAAGGAGTTTCAAAAAACTTCTGGAGGGAAGCTGTGAGTACTTCTATTTACACATTGAACTGAGTACAAATTAAGAAAGGTACCAAAAAGACACCTTATGACATCTGGTATGATCACAAACCTAATGTTAGTTACTTTAAAATATTTGGGAGAAAATGTTATATTTTGTAAGATTCTAGAGAAGGAAAGTTTGATTCAAAAGGAGATTGAATGGAATTTTTAAAGTTTTGGATATCCACAAAATTTTAGGGTTTTGAATGTCCACAACCCCAAAATTCCTAAATCAAATCATTTTGGACTTAATAATTTTTCAGTCATGGAATTTTCAAAGTTTCGTATGTCCATAAATTTTTTAGATTTTCGGATGTCCACAACCCCAAAATTCCTAAATCAAGTCATTTTGGACTTAGTCATTTTTTGGTCATCAAATTTCCAGACTTAGTCATTTTTCAAAGCTGCATTTTTCAGAGGTCTACAACCCCAAAAATCTAGGGTCATCAAATTTCCACAGTCATTTTTTAGAGTTGCATTTTTTGGAGGTCCACAACCCCAAAATTATTTGGCACATGTTTTTCATATAGAATCATTTTGTGGGTAGGTTACATGCAAGATGGAGGTAATTTTTACATGTCAAGGAGTCTTATATCAGTTACACATTAGAATATTAGTTAGATTCATGCATTTTGGGTGTGAATAACAATGTAAATATCAAACTATGTGCAAACAAGAAGAAGAAATGGTGAAACTGCAATCTGATTTCCTTCCTTTTATGTGGTGATTCCAGTCTAATTTTTCATGTATTTGATGTACACATGGATGGGAATTCTGGAAAACTTGATAGCAATCAGTTTAGGAGTAGTTTTTCTTTGTTAAAAAGTTGTTTTAAATTTACTACACCATGTTTTTTGTGTAGATGAAACCCTAGCTATGGGTTTCTTATTTTCCAAGTTGAAGCACTATATAACTTCATTAAAAATATGTAATTATGGTTAAATATTTATGAAATAAAGCTATATGTTTTTGGTGCTTCATTCATGATGTGATTTTCTGCTATCTATGCAAAATTATGAATCTATATATACTTGTTCATTTATTTCAAAGAGACAATTGCATTTTATTGTGAATGAACCAACAATCAGTTAGTTTTGATTATACTATTATTTTTTCATCTTGTTGTGATGAATGATTAGAAATATTTTTCAATTGGTTTAAAGATAAATTCATCTCGTGTGTGTGTGTGTGCATCTAGTGGCTTCATGATTTGATAGATTTTGGAAAATCATGCATCTGGGTAAGGTTTCTTCAAAAGATTGCATTCGTTGAATATGGAATTGTGAGTTTATCTAATTCGTGTTTTAATGGGTTTCCATATTTTTATCATTTAAATCACAATTTTGATTCAATGATTGTTTATGTTCGTTAGGTTTCACTTCCAAAAAAAATTCTTATAATTCTTATTACTCAATATTTTGATAATTTTTGGAAATTGGTTAAGATAGGACAGTTTTTAAAATCATTTTTGTATTGCTAGGGAATTGCATGCATTGCAAATTGACAAAATACAACAAAAAAGTGCTAAAGTCTATTTTGTAGCCTGAGTTAAAATCATACTAGCAAAGGCCTCCTTGTGAACATTCACATTTATCTTTGTCTGGTATTTCCAAGTGGTTATACCATGACCACAAAGAACCTTGGGAATAAAATTTTTATTTTTTTAAGAGGGGAATTCAGATCTTGAATTCCTAGCAATTGATTTGTGTAAAAACAAGGCTCAGCGCAAGTGGCACTAGAAGGAGGGCCAAATCAAAATCTTTCATGGTTACATGCACACTTGAATGGATGGGATCTTGAGGAGATCTAGCTTCAATGGGAAGTCCTTTGTGTATACCAGGAGGTCTCCATGAGATTCCTTTACAATCACACAATATGCTTCCTTTTTTCTTCCCCAATAATGGACAAAATGTTATGAATCATGTAAGGATTTGCAAGAATCTAATTCTTTTTTTGAAATTGAACATGAAGATGTTGTTTAAAATATATTTTTAGGACATTTCAGGGTGTAGTGCTTCAGTAGTATGTAAGACTTCCATCCAATTCAATTTTCTCATGGGTTCAACTAGAAAATTTATTCTTAATTCAATTTTATCCCAATGTGAGTGTGCAAGATTCATTATTTTGTTTTGATATTATGAGAATGAAAACTCAAGAGTCTATTGCCCAATTTAATCAACAATTTCTTCTCATGTATCAAAGGGTTCAAGATTCAAAAAGGATGGTTCATGATTTAATTTTAAAAGAGAATTATTTTTGGTGTTTGGATGTCGTGTTTTTAGGATCAATTAGATATTTTGGTGAGATTACTACCTTGCATGATGCATTCAGGAAGGCTCTTTTTTGGGCACAATGTGGATGTGATATTAAAAATGACACAAATAATATAGATAGAAGTTTCAATATGAAATTGATTGAATATTGTAAATCTTTACATCCCTATGTCAATCCATTCAACACATCAAATCATCTTTAATCATCTCATGTAACTAATTAAAACTTTCTTGATCTCCAAATTATGAAATCAGTCAATAGAAAGAATCAGATGAATCATTTTCAAGATCAGAATTGGAGTCAAAATGCCCATGATACAACCTTGGATTCTAGTATTTTACCTCCCAATGATTCTCATTTGACTATATTGTCATATTCTTGTTATACTTTAGTGCTCAATACATCAAATTGTGATGATATTACAAATGGAAATCTTATTGGTCAGTCATATGAGCATGATAAGTTGTTCCATAGTGAAGATCAAATGTGTCTAAAAGATGATTTCGATCAATAAATTAAGTTACCCAATGATTTTTCCGTAAAAATCAATCATGAAGTATCAAGAAATGATGGAAAAATCCAAGAGGATGAGATATATTAAATCCTGCCCCAGAAATATTGCCACAAAGGATCAAAAAACATAGAATCTTTGTCATCTTCACAACATAATTTTGATGACTCTTTTGAGATTGATCAAGGTTCACATGATGAAGATGAAGATAGTCATAATCTATGTTGGGTGGATATTCCCCTTGAACAAAGTAGAGTGAATGCAAGGTTGCAAAAATTGGGTATTCCTATGTCATTATCAAATTTTGCATGGATGGACAAATGTAGGATACACCTCACAAACCAAAATTATGAGGTGGACTTCCTTGTTTTTTTTGGAAAGATGGACTTCTATTTGAAATTAAAGATGACTATTGAAGAGGTATTAATTCCTATAATGGATCATTGAGATAGTCAATCAAGGAAGGAAGAAAATGAATGTGATAAAACCCATGAGACTTTGGAATATATTTGGATGCCTGATGAGGAATTTAAAGTGATAATCATACAAGAGAATGATGGTGAGACAATTCAAAATGATGCAGAGAATGAAATTATAGACACATTCATAGATATTTTCATGATAATTGAAAAAGAAGAAGTCTATTTTCATGAAATTATGAGTGATGATGCCCTTTACTGTTTGAATTCTAATCATAATGAGACTCAAATGGAGGAGATACAATAGGTTCAAAAGTATGATCAAAGGGTTGTCCTAGAGTCCACAACTCTCACACATGACCAATAATGTGGAACGAGGGTGTTTTTTCATAACTCTATTATTACTAATCTAATGCATTTGGTTGATGATGGTTTGAAGGAATGTGATGGAGATAAAAAAGCATTCCATGGGGTAGATGATTATCAAGACTTAAAAATAAACAAAAATGATGACTCTTTATCTCTATCAGTGGATGAGGTAGACAAAGTGCTTGATTTGGTATCATGTTTGAGTAAAGAAATGTCTAATTGGGGGTATTCCATGCACATGTCAGACCTTGATGTACCTATAGACAAAAAAATTGTACATAAAGCATATTAATTCAACCAAAAACCTATAAAAGTATGCAAACCTATCTAATCTATCATCAAAGCCATTGAATGAGAAGATGCATAAAGATATAGCATTTAAACTTTTAAAAAAACCCTTCAAATGAAGCTCCAATATTCTCATTTCTTCTCCATTAAAATGGATTGATGTTTCTCTTTTCCAATGACACAATTCACAAAGAATTGAAATCAAAAGTGATAGCAAGAACACTAGGATATTGTGGTTAAAGAAAGAAGACAAAATGAGCTCAATTTATAGGAGTTGAGAGGCCAAATTGTAGAAATAGAAATTAGGTGTGCAAATTAGAAATTTGCATCACTTATGACACTTGGTAAAAATGAGAGGGAAATTTGTCATATTTATGACAAATTATGACACAATGGAGGCCAAATTAGTGGGAGGAAATATGTAAGAAAGGTTGAAGGGAAGGTGTAAGAGGTGAAGCTAATTAATAGGAGATGGAGGCTAGAAAATAGGGAGGGGATAAGTGAGGTGGATTTATGAGGATTAAATCAATTAAGAAATGCAATTTTCCTCACAAATAGGTAATTATCATTTATGAAATTCAAAATTCCATAAATTATAAAACTAGCCAATTAATTAATTTGAAATTTATTAATTGTGGAGACTTAGGATAAAAGCAATAAATAAAGTTAATTTATTTATTCAATCAGGACATGGGGATAAACTATGGCTTATTCATCCCAAAAGAAAAAATTAGTTGACCTAATTAATGACAATGATGCAAGATTGATTTGGTTTTGATGATCTTGATGAGGATTAGGAAATATTTTGATGGTTCCAGAATAGTTTAGAAAATAGACGAGACATTGATGATCTTTGACAATGCACTCAAAGCAATGATTAAAAATGATAAAATAGAATTAATGAACTTTGACAATGTTATTGAAGGAGCTATACGATAATGAGGAGACATCAATGAACTTTGATAATGCCCCTAAATTGAAGATGAAAAGGCATAAATGAACTTTGACAATACCTTAGACAAGATTGAAAATAATAGCATCAGTGATTTTTGACAACACTATCTATAAAACATGGATTGACTTGATGATGAAGAATTGATGATCTTTGAAAATGCCTTGGACTTACTTTTGAAAGAGATTAAATCAATGATGACAAGATTGACAGGATTAAAACTAAATTGAAAGCGACTTGAATAGGGATAGATGATCTTTGAAAACGCCTTCAGCAAGATCGAACAAGGTTAGAATAATCATGGATTGTTTCAAATAGTTTTAGGAATATTTGACATGGTTTAGGAATATTTGCAAATGTTTAGGATCGATTTAGGAAGATTTAGGATCGACTAGGAAAACTAATTGATTTGGCCAAAAAAGAGAGAAAAAATAATAATTAATTGAATAATTTTTAATGTTTAATTAATGACGAAAGATACAATGTTGTCATATAATAAAAATCATATGCACAAAATAGAGGAATAATTAGGACGCAAAACAAAATTTCAATTGTAATGCCAAAAATGTAACAGAATAGACCCATAGGTGTGAACCATTTTTTAGCGTCTATGTTTTGCCCCTTTTATACAATGCAATTGTGAGCTTTGTGTCAAATAATTTTCAAGGAAATCGCATTAAAACATGCCCCAATGAAAACAAGATACATGGGTGAACCCTCAATAAATTGACCAAAAAAACCAAGTGATAGGTCAATTTGTCGACAATGACGAGATAGATCCACATCAATGAATAGATCAAAAATTACAGGTCAAACACAAAATTTATGAGGCTCGAAGTGAAAAAAGCATCTCAACAAACACAAAAGGAAAGGGTTGCATGTCCATCTAGGAAAAAATGAGGCTATAAAAAGGCTTGGAGAGGAGTTTGGAGGTCATTTTTACTCTCACTTTTGGAAGAATCGGAGCTCTGGAACTAGGAGAATTGATCAAGTGCCAATAGAGAATCATCATAGGGAATGAGTGTGGAGATATCGAGGGTCAAAGGATGTAGGACTAGAGGTAAGTATATCTGAGCCTCTTTTTTATTTCAAATTTTTGCATGTATATCTAGGTGTTTAGGGCCTCAAAATGGGGTCAAATAGGGTCAAAAGGTAGGATTGACTACTCACCCATGCCAAGTGCATAGAAAATTCAACCAAGTGCAGTTATGGCCACACTTGGTATGTCGAGTGTAGTCCTAATTGTACTTGGTAGCCCAAGTTGTGGACTTGGTAAAGCAATATGCAAATCAGTTGAAAATAATGTTTGGAGGGTCCTAAACCTTCCTAAACTTCCCTAAACTAGTCAAAACTATAGGAGAGGTTAAAAATTAGGTCAATGTTGGTAAAACATGGTCAACATTAGTCAACATGAATTAGAAAGTTGAAAAAAGTTGCATGGTAATCACAGGAGGAGCTCCTTGTTTCAAACACGAGAGAGTAAGCCTATGTACCTATATCTGCAACACATATTGAATGCACATGGAAGACATATCCTAGCCTTATTATTATTATACTACATCACTTATATACCTAAGATTAGGGAAAATAGGGGATTTATTATAGCATTAGCAGAGCGGTGGCACTCAAAGATGAGTTTGTTCCACCTACCAACAGGGGAGGCTACATTGACACTAGAAGATGTGTGGTGCATCCTTAAGATTCCTATATATGGGGAGCTTGCAAATTACAATCCAATGATAGGGAGACTAGTAATACACATACTATTTGATAATGATGACAATGATCTAAACATCTAGTATTATGAGATCCGATGGGAGATAGTGGTTAGTCAGCATGATAGGCTAGTAGCGGTGATATGCTACGTGATCATAGGACTACTAGTACTGAGTAGGTGAGGACACAGATTCTATATTGGTTTGGGGAGAGTTCCCAAGAGGATGATCATAGATGGGACTATGTTCACGTGGGGTCTATGCATGCTGGTGATGACATACTACATCTATATCAGGTAGCATATAAAGGAGGATTGTCTATCAACAGTGGGATCACATTGTTATAGGTTTGGGCTTACTTGCATATATGAGTATTTCATTTGATTGTAGAGAGAGTTTTGATTCCATACATGCTAGATGTATATTTCTATAGTGGAGCACTTACATAGGGACTGCCAAGATATACACTATATTTCAGGCATGAGATGGATACACTAAGGGATTTCACTTGGAGACCATATAGGCATTGCCCCAGATGGGATGATGACAGAGATCATTTACCATACTACAAAAATTATAGATACCTCATTAGATGCACTATCATAGGTCATGTTGTCATCGAGATGTAGTTATTAGAGAGTGTGTGCAGGTAGTTCAGAGATAGATAGGGAGTGTTAATAGACATGGCACTATTTTCATGCTCTAGAGGTGAGATCAAGTCATGGGGTGCACTTCCTAGACCATAGGTTTCTCATGCAGAGTTTGAGCAGCTGCTTCCTAGAAGGTGGGGAGCTAGTGCTGATGTTGTAGATGCAGGGACTACAACAAAGTATGATAGATGGTTTGTACAGCATAGAACTATTCTACTGATAGATATGGATGTTCCAGTCTAGATACTGTGAGTTCTGAGAGATGAGAGCATGGACGAGGAGGAGGAGGAGGAGGATGATGATAAGGGAGAGGATAGCAATGCTGAGGAGGAGGAGGAGGAGGAGGAGGATGTGAGCAACACAAAATCTAGTAGTGAGGGTGGGGATGATGCTAATAGTGATCCAAGTGCTATGCCTATGTAGGTGGTGGATGGTAGAGAGGCTCCACTAGGTGTTCAGGATATAAAGATGCATGTGGATAGAGATGAGAAAGACAAGAAGTAGCAAGAACATATCACATATTTGGCATGCTAGATAGATAGGTTGACTGCAAAGAGAGATGTAGATTGACTAGCACATGCAGCTCTTGAGATATAGATGGATAGATTGATAGTAGAGGGGGATACATTGATCACCTCTTGAGACATAGCTTTTTCTAGAGCATAGAGAGTAGAGGATAAATCATGGGCGTTTATCAGCAGTATTGCAGATGCTAGTACACACAAGATAGCATATATGATAGGGGATCCTCAGGAATAGACATGGTATTGGAAGGACATGTAGAGGAGATATGTGATGACATTAATTTTCCATTAGTATACAAACAACACTTTTGGTAAGCCTACACTGAAAGATAGGAAAGAGAAAATCAAAGATCAGATTAAGAGATCACCAAAGATTACAAAGTAAAGAGAGAATCGATGAAACAAGTTAGTGTGTAAACTGAAAATCACAAATCAGAAAGATAAAGTGGAGCCTGATAGCGGAACCCAAAATTCAAGTTACAGTGTAGACCGACAAGACAAAAATAGTGCAACCGATAGACAAAACTGAAGGACAGTCAAGCATGACTGACAGACAGAATCGAAAGTTAGTTACAGCCTACAAAAAGTGGATCTAACTTCCACGTCAGATAAAGCAAGTGTATTCAATTTATAGGATATTTAATTGTTTTAAATCCATTTCTTTAGGGACAAGAAACATTAATGAAAGTGTTTTAATCAGTCTAATGGATTTAAAACACATAGACTAGGAGATCTAGGTATAAGTTCTAAACCTGATCTTAGAGTTAACATTATTTTTATCAAAACTCAATGAAGTCAATTCATATATAAATAGATGATGCAATCATTCATTAGAATGTGTGTGTGAGAATAAAAAAGAGAGAGGAGAACATAACAAGCACATCTATGGATTGAATTGAGAGTTTCAAGAACAAGAACAACAAACGGAGGATTTGGTTAGCAGAACCAAGAATAGAGGAAACCGATAATCAGAGGTATTAAATAATCACAATAAGGTGATAATTTTTTTCATGTAAACTAAATTGGATCTATATCAGCAATAGTAGATTGCATTTATTAGGTCAATTCGTAATTTTCTATCATTCTAACAAGTGGAGCAAAGTGTAAAAATACTTTCAAGGAAGGTGGATTTAACAGTCCAACATAAAATCTCTTAATCGAGTGCACACTTAACAGTGTTGCTAAAGCTCTAAACAGAGTAGACTTTAACAGGTCTCCACCGATACTCCTAACAAGGTAGATCAAGTGATCAAATTGTAAGCCTTAACCGACCCCTTCCAATCTGCAGATAGTGAATTTTTGTGGGTGCCATCCCCACCGTAGTTTTTACTTCCTAACAAGAATTTTCTGTGATATCATATCTTGTGTTATGTGTTAATTACTTTCATGAATGTTTCTATGAATGATTCACATGTTTATTAATGTTATGAATTGAAATAACTCACATAAAGATAGCTTAGATGAGATTGAATTGACATGAAATTGATTACAAAGGATAATTGATTAAAGGATACAAAAAGTTTTAGAGGTGCTGATTCACCCCTCCCCTCTCAATACATACTTCCTTTTAATCCCAAAAATTGGTATTAGAGCTAAGTCTCTTCTTGGAAATCTTAAATTATTAAGAGAAAAGATCATATAATGGAGAAGTATAAACTTGATAAAAATATTGAGAACAAAAAGATTGAAATTCAGATGTTCTTTGAACATTATAAAGAAGCTAGAATCAGTATGAGATAGTTGTTGGATGAAAGAAAGAGTATGGAATCTCACTGTAATGAGACAGATTATCATGAGGAAGAGATACCAGATTTCTTTGAGTCTTTAGGATCAACTACAAACAAAGCATCAGATACATCAAAAGAAACCATCACAAGCCTAACTGAAATCAATATACATCTAGCTAGACAAGTTAAATATCTATAAATCAATCAAGAGACACAGATGTTAAGGATGATTGATGTCATCAACAATGCTAGATAGGATGATTGATGATAGAAGAAAGATCATAGAAAAGCTACAAGAAAAAGAGTCTAAAATACAAAGACTTACAGAGCATCACTATGAGATAACAAATCAGATTATTCTTATGAGTCAAGAGGCAAATAGAATAAATGTTGAACTCATTGAAAGAATAGAAGCTATTGGTGAACTGAGGGATGAGAATGAAAAGTTAAAGCATGAATTAAGAATACAGTAACAACATAATGAAATTATCAAAAAGGTTGAAGAAAGCAATAAAATAATGGATGATTTTCTTGAGGGACAACGAAGAGTCAACAACAACAATGGTCTAGGATTTACCAAAAATGGAGAATCATCAAATCAATCCAATCCAAAGAATGACTATCAAAATCCAAGACCAAGAAAGATCCTAAATCTACATCTTCATTCATAGGATTCTGTCATAAATGTAACAAAAAAGGTGACAAAGGATATGAATGTAAGTCTGAGATGAAACAACCAAAGAAGGAAACCTACATGGACAAATACTATCCTACATGAAAAATGAATGGGCACACAACTATTGAATGCTGGAAAAAGAAAAGGCAAACATGGAAGCCTAAAGGTCAAGAAACTCCCCATCAACCGAAGAGAATCGGTAATCAGTATGTATGGGACTCCAATACTTGGAAAAATTGTACAGCATGTGGAAGATATGGTTAGATTGCTGAAAATTGTATGAGACAATGGACTAGAAATTCTAGGGGTTGGACAAACCCCAAAATGGCATTGCTTACACTATCATAAAGTTGGTCATCTCAAGAAAGACTACAAAGAATGAGTGATGGAGACAAGCACATATCCCAATGGAAACACCATTGAAGATATCCAAAGGGATAGAGACAAAATGTGGAGAAAAGCTTCAAGCAATGATGAAGCTGGAACAAGCAATACAAATGGTGACACCCCATCCAATGGATCTGATGACATCACCAACCCCACCTAAGCAGAACAAGTAAGTATAGAACTGCATTACCCCAAGCTATTACTTTACATCAGCTCCATAAATATGTTTATATAATTCCAAATTAGCATAAGAAAGATGCGTCATGGTTATACTTGTTGAAATATGTGATAACTATGCTTTCGAGCATATATACCAAAATTCATCGATATACACTCAAAGTTAAGACTGCCTACATTTACCAAGAAGCATCAGTTAAAAGAAAATTTTTCTAGTAGACCAAGCCTCATTGGTAAACAAGCACATGAACAAGTTGCCAGTGATACCAAAACCTGTTAGTAAAATAAAAGTGAGCATAGACTGCTCTAAAAAATTGTAAGTATCACCGAAGGGAGTAAAGTATTCACCGATGAACTCATTCTTCATACACCGATGAGTTGGTAAGCATTTATGGCATGTGTTTTAGGGAAATGGCTATAAATAGGGCATCAGAACAACTCATTTGTTCATGACACCTAGAGCATAGCAGAAAAGGAAATTTTTGAGCACAGAGTGAAGGGATCATAGAGTGATCACAACTCAACACCAAACACTCCTAAGTTTTTCAAGGATCTGTGCAAGAAGTAAACAGTAAGTTCCAAAGACCGACAACTCTATTTTTACATAATACGCAGAAGCCCTAATTTTTTGAAAATGGCATCAACTTCATGAACCGTGAAATCTAAGAATGCAAAGAAAGATGAGTACAAGCTCATCAAGAACACGCCATGTGAGGAACCTAATTATAAGATCCATCTGGAGGTTTCCTCACAACCTGATGACACTGGTGCATTTTCACACATTCCAGCTAGGGTTTTTTTGGTCAAAGATGTTCGATCCTTCATACACTACAAGATTGTAGAAATTGGAATGTTGGAGGTAGAAGAATCTTACATGAAGATTTGTAATGATGATGGAACACTTAAGGAAGAGCACACACACATTGAGGTGAAAGGGGTCACCAATTCCCTAATGTTTCTGAAGGTCTTCAAAACTGATCAGATTTGGTTAGTACTAAGAAAAATACACAACAAAAACTTATGGTTGGATGAATTGAAGGAAATAACCTGAGATGTCATCCATGCGGTCACCGGTTACCCTATAACTGATAAAGTAAAGGAATTGAAGCATCCACCGAAGGTAGAGACCGAAAATATGATAGGAGCCAAATGGGATGGCCAAGGATTGAAAGTAACAACAATAATCGATGATGAGATCAAGTCTGGTGAATGTGTTTTGGGTTACAAATTCTTCCAGGAAAGCAGATTAAATAGCATAGCATCAGGTGCAGTGGACATAGCCTACAAAATTGTGAAGAAGGGTACAGAATTGGACTTATCCAAGATACTCCTGAATCAGTTGAAGGACAACCTAAAGACAATCAGGAATGCAAATTCAAACACTTGTAAGTTTGGGTCACTAATAATGTGTATCTTCTTCTATTTTCAAGAAAATTTCCCTTCGGTAGGAGATGTGAAATGGGACAGCACCAAACTGGTCACCATGCAAATTAGTGAGCACATATCTGCACTGAGAGATAACTTTTAAACAGTCATGGATGAATACTTCAATGTATTCAAAGACCAAATGCAAAAGAGGGTAAGAATCCCCGAGCAGCTCATTGAGCAATATAAGGATGAGATATGCTTCATGGTTAACACAGATAATACTTACATCAAACCTATTATAGCCAAAATAGCATGGTTTCAAGCATTGGAATATGAGATCAACATTGATCTTGCAACAAAGGCAATTAATACCTTAATCAATGAACCATTGGACAAGAAGCAACCAAGGTTTGGCACATATGAAGAGGCCAAGACATGAATTAAATCAGGCCTAGTTGTCAAGAAGATAGTCAAAAAGAAAGACAAGATGGTAAAGAATCTCAAGAATATTCTATCAGCAACCAAGGAAGAAGCTGAGGAAGGTGAAGAATTTAAAAAAGAGGAGGAAACTAAAGAACAGTTATATGTCAGTAAAGATGAAGAAAAGAATTACTCCAAGGAAACAGAGTCAGATTCGCAACCTCCTCCACTATCTAAGAAACCAAGGATAGCAGCTGCTTCAAGGACTAGAAGCCAAACATCCAAAGAATCTACTCCTTCACCTCTGAAGAAAGGAAAGGTCAGGACTTACAAGAGGAAATCTACCACACTAAAAAGAGGACAAAACAAGAAAGGAAGGAAATACATTAGAACCTGAGAGGACATAGAAGACATCAAGAAAAATGAAGCCATAAAGGCGGAAAATGTCAAGGTAAAAGAACCTGACACTATTGATGATATTTGTGTGTATATTGAAAATTCTTGATCTATTACAGATCCACACATTAGAAAATGGAAGAAACTAAATCAAGAAGATCAGAATAAAATTGAGGAAGCCATGATAGCTAAAATGTACAACTTCAAATATGTACCAATGCAATTTGAAGGAATTTATGTACCAAGGGAACTCTTGGATAGATTATCCTCCCGTTGGACATTTGCATTGAAGAATGAGAAAGAGATCAGAGAGAGATTACTTGTTTCTCTAATGCCACCTGAATCTAAGAAGGTAGAGATAGATGAGATCATGGAGGAACACAAAAAGGAATTCTCACCAAAGCTGAAGGCATATAAGTTTCTTGAAGGCAAGTTAATTGAACTTGAATAGGACAGCCACAAGAAATGGTGCAAAATCATGAACAGACCTATTGAGGAGGTAAGCCTTGACAGAGACCTTCAACAATAAGATGTTGACAAGGCAACTAAAGATGATACATCCATTGAGTTAGATAAAGAAAAGGATGATACAACAGGGAACAAGACTGCAGATGTTGCAGATGAAATATGGGATGATACCACAAATGACAACATTGTGGATACTAATGTCATTGACATTACTGATGACCCAGTAGATGAAATCAATAAGGATGAAGATGTCACTATTGCAAAAGACACAACCAATGAATAGGACATAGCAATTGATATTGCACAAGTGAATATTCTAGGAAACATGCCTATATTGATACAAGCTATCAATATCCTGCAAGAAACAAGAAAATAACCAGAGAAGGATACTCCAAAGGATGCAAGAGAAGAAGCAAACAAAGACAACACTGATGGTCAGCAAGACATTGGATATACTCAAGATGTAACTAACACTAAAAAGGTCACAAAAGGAAATAAGGACAAAGATGCAGAGACTCAAGACAAAAATGAAGAAACCAAGACTGATGAAGCAAAGGACACCAATGAAGGAGACAAACCAAAAGATGGTACTCTTGAGAAAATAGACAAAAGTTTTACTGACAATGTTAAGGTAAATTTGGAGATGTCTGCAGACACCTGACAAGCTGAAACTGATACCAAGTAGCAGAAAGAAGCACAACAGGTCACTTCATCAAGCACAATAGAAAAGGATGAGAAATTGGCAATGGTGTTACATTCTACTAAGTCACAGAAGAAGAAAAAAAAGACAAAGAAGAGAAAGTTAGAGGTTACATTAGATGAAATCATTGAAATAATGAAGTGTGATCCCTCTACACTTAAAATTGACACATTACATGAATATGGAGAGATATGCCAAAGGAATGCATTACAAGAGAAGTTGAAGAAGCAACACAAGGACTTCATGTTACAGGAGACAACACAAGACATACCACATCAAAGAGTTCCTGATGTTGACATTGATCAAAACAAGCCAATACTTGATCAATTAGCTACCCTCACCGATGCAATCACAACTCAGAACATTGATGCTGAGAAGGCGATTGAGGAGAGAGCCAAAATGAAGTACCAATAGAAGCTCATAGAGAAAATCAACCAAGAAGTGGCAATAAATAAGGTAAAGCTATCAAAATTCATATCTAAATTAGATTCCATCATATATGAAGCTATAACCTTAATTCAAAAGCTGAGGGAAATAGAAAAGTTCACTAAGGAAAATAGTGACAATATAGAAAAGCTAGATGCAGATCTAGCAAATAGTGCTAGTAGCTTAACCATAGATGGAGACAATACGGCCAAACTGCATTATGAGAAAATAATTGAGGTAAAAAGGTTAAGGTAGGAGCTATGGGAAGAAAAAACACATGTCAGGGAAGAAGCAACCGAGCTACAAGCTCAACTTCTATCAAATCTTACACTGCTCTAATAGCATATCAGTTCTGTAAGGCAACTGATTAGAACTCCCGAGATGTCTGTAGAAGACAACATTTATGATATGCATTCAATGATCACACTTGAGAACATGGATCTGGAAAACCTCAAAGAGTAATGGGAGAAAATTATGGAGGACATGAAGTCTTCACATTCCCATATTTTTGATAAGTTCTAAGGTAAATGACCTTTGCCCTTAATATCAAATAAAGGGGGAAATGATACAAGTACAAAATCAAAAGGGAAAATGTTATGTACATTCATTCAGATGGGAAAATGGTAGATATGTATATGTATATTCATAAAGTGAAAATGATATGTAGAAGGAAAACATATCATATGTACAAATATACCGGCATATACATAGGGGGATTCATTAAATGACTAAGGATTATATATGTTGTATATACTTAACATTTTGTTAGTATTTTGCACATATCAATTTTTGATACTAATGTCAAAGGGGGAGATTGATGACATTAATTTTCCATTAGTATAAAAACAACACTTTCGGTAAGCCTACACCAAAAGATAGGAAAGAGCAAACCAAAGATCAGATTAAGAGATCACCGAAGATGACTAAGTATAGAGAGAACCGATTACACAAGTTAGTGTGTAAACCAAAAATCACAAAGCAGAAAGATAAATTGGAACCCAACAGAGGAACCTAAAATTCAAGTTACAGTGCAGACCGACAAGACAAAAATAGTGCAACCAACAGACAAAACTGAAGGACAGTCAAGCATGACCAATAGACAGCACCGAAAGTTAGTTATAGCCCACAAAAATTGGGTCTAATTTCCATGTTAGATAAAGAAAGTGTATTCTATTTATAGGATATTTAATTGTTTTAAATCCATTTCTTTAGGGACAAGAAACATTAATGTAGGTGTTTTTATCAGTCTAACTTATTTAAAACACATAGACTAGGAGATTTAGGTATAATTCGTAAACACTGTCTTAGAGTTAACATTGTTTTTATCAAAACTCGATGAAGTCAATCCATCTATAAATAGATGATGCAATCATTCATTAGAATGTGTGTGTGAGAAGAAAAAAGAGAGAGGATAACAGAACGAGCACATCTATGGATTGAAATTAGAGTTTCAAGAACAAGAACAGAAAAATGAGGATTTGGTTAGCAGAACCAAGAACAGAGGAAACTGATAATCAGAGGTATTATTCAATCACAATTAAGTGATAATATTTTCATGTAAACTAAATTGGATCTGTATCAGCAATAGTAGATTGCATTTACCAGGTCAATTTGTAATTTTCTATTAGTCTAACAAGTGGAGAAAAGTGTAAAAACCCTTTCAAGGAAGATGGATTTAACAGTCCAACATCAAATCTCTTAACCGAGTTCACAATTAATAGTGTTGCTAAAGCTCTTAATAGAGTAGACTTTAACAGGTCTCCACTGATACTCCTAATAGGGTAGATCATCAGAAGTGATCAAATTGTAAGCCTTAACCAGCCCCTTCCAATCTATAGATAGTGAAGTTTTGTGGGTATCATCCTCACCGCAGTTTTTACTTCCCAACAGGAGTTTTCTGCGATATCATATCTTGTGTTATGTGTCAATTACTTTCATGAATGTTTCTATGAATGATTCACATGTTTATTAATGTTATGAATTGATATAACTCACATAAAGATAGCTTAGATGAGATTGAATGGACATGCAATTGATTACAAAGGATAATTTATTAAAGGATACAAAAAGTTTTAGAGGTACTGATTCACCCCTCCCCTCTCAGTACATACTTCCCATTAATCCCAACAATATGTACCACAAGATTAGTGGGTGCCAAGCTATAGAGATTCATATAGAATATCAAACTCATAGAGGACACTGAATAGTGGGGGAGTGTCAAGACCAAGGATACCACCTAGATTAGGGAAAATAGGATAGTAGGTAGGAGGACCTTCATCCTCTAGACAGGACAAATATTAGGAGGACCAAGAGAGAGGAGGCTGAAAGGAGACTCTCGCTAGTAGAGGGACATTTTTTATCGACATTGATAGATTACAAGCATATGGGCCTTAGTGTATACAGACACCTTGATTTTTTTACTCTGATACATTTTGAGATATATATGATATGTAGCTGCTTTATGATGATTTTTGTTATGTATATTATGGATGCTTATGCTTATGCTTTCCTATTATATGATGATGCTTAGATATGTTAATACATTTCTTTTTTATTCAATATACATGTATGAATGCAAGATTTGTTTTTTTCAAATTTTGTAGCTTTTTAGGACAATATGAATGTAGAAGGAAAATGTGTTTTTGGATTTTTTATGTTTACAAATGCATGGATGCAGGATGCACATGTTGGAGTATTTTCCTTTTATAACTGCATGTATGTAGGATGCACATGTTTTTGATGTACCTGAGTACTAGACCAAGGAAACTATGAGTACTGACTGAAGAAGTGTTAGTAGAAAGTAGAAAGTAGAAAGTAGATGAAGAAATGTTAGTAAGAGGGAAAAACTTTGCTTTCATAAGTGCATTTATGTCATAATAGATTATTTTGATATGGAAAACTAGATACAGCACATCGTGGCATAAAGAGCTAGAGCGAGAAAGAAATCCTTTTGCATGAACAAACATGATGTAGACAGAGAATGATCTTTTCATCCCTGAAGCATAAGGAAGGCATGTCCTAGAATTTCATGAGAACATCAAACAAAGAGAAGACAAAACAAAAACTGATCATGAACCATCTCAACCACTCTCATAACTCAATAATATCATCAAGTAGCATAGGAAATGTAGACACCAAAAAATGGTTTGCACCTATGTGCTCCCTTTTTAACATGTCTTCTATTCACTGATATTGTAGCATTCTTCCATGTCACTGATTTCTAATATTTCTCACATAACCTTGATCTTTTTGGCTAAATCGATCAAATTCATTCCTAATCTTCCTAAATCGGTCCAACCAAGTTCTAATCCCTTTCTAATCTATCTAGGATCATTTCAAACTCATTCGATTCCAAAATCATATCAATGTCTTATCAATCTATTTTAATCAAATCTCTATCATTGTCAAAGTTCATCCATGCCTTATCATCATCAATCTAAGAGAATTGTCATGTTCGTCAATGTCTCCCATGAAGCATTGTCAAGTTCACTAATACCTTCTCCTAAATCATCATTTGAGCGCATTGTCCAAGTTCATTAATGCCTTATCATCATTTAATTCCTCCAATAGCATTGTCAAAGTTCATCGAGTAGCATAGGAACATGACCAAAAAAATCAATAAAATATAAAACACTCATTGAAGCATCTGATCCAACAAGCATTCTAATCTTATTGTTAATTGTGTTTTTTAGTGTTTTGTTTGATAGATTGTTGTTGATTGATTGATTGGATGATTGACTGCTAGGTTGGATAGGTTGAGTGGTTGATATTGGAGATCAAAAAAAAGAACAAGTCCAACCAAATTGAGTGTTCTGATTAATGAAAAACAGGTTTTACAAGGACCCGAAACCTTTACAAAAAACCAAAGAGTACAGCAGGTTTTACAAGGACCTGCAACCTAGAATAAAAGATACACAATTTTAAAAGCAAAAACATCTTTGCCAAGGCAACAGAACAGAAAGGGACAGCAATACAGCATATCGAACATGAATCATTATGATTATTTGTTAAAGTATGATTTCATTAAGCACATTATTATGAGTCTTCCACTAATCTTTGCACACATCTTGGTTGGGTAGCAAAAGAAAAATGAATATGTACAAATTTATTGCAGTTTTTGAAGAGAATTTTCAATTTTTTAGGGTTTTTAAGATATTGGAATTTGTTTGTGATTAACTTTTTTCAAGACTTTTTACAATTTTTAGGAGTTTTTTATGACTTTTTATGCTTTTTAAAGGATTTTTTCATGACTTTTTATGATTTTTAGAAAAAAAAAAAAAAATTCATGACTTTTTATGATTGTTTAAGGATTTTCTTAGCATCATATGTGATTTTATGGTCTTTTTTCATGATCATATTCAAATTTTTAATGATTTTTTTTCAAGATGATTTTTGGATTTTTTTAGATTTTTTAGGACATTATGCAAATTTCAGGATTTTTTTTAGCTTCTTATTTAGATTTTTTAGGGCTTTTTCAGGACATTAGATATTTACATGTTGTTATCTCCAATCCAAAAAGTGAGGAACCCCATGGATCAACCATGTTGAAGGTCTTGCCCCCAGTTCAAATTCAAACTCAAGCATTGTAAGGAATCTTCCCCCAGATAGAACACGGACTATATACTAAGGGCAAGGATAAGATATATACAGACTAGGTGTGCCAAGGAAAGGATAAATAATATCAACCAGTTACAAGCCATAAGGGGCAATAGGGCTGACTCAAGGTGAAGGATGTGATCAGGAAAGGACAACTAGACATCAGGTGGAATCGTGATAGACTTTAGAGAAACAACTTACTACATGTGGTGCCTATTTGTCAAGTTTTCACTACATTACTTTCCCAAAGCGCCTATTTACCAAGTTTTCACTTGTGGATAGGATTTTTCTCTTTATTTATATTCTTGCATGACAATATGCCTATTTATAGGGTTTTTATCAAGGCAACCACTTTTTCTCTTTTCAACTTTTTTTATTTTTCTTTTTTCTCTTTTTTCATCTTTTTTTTGTATTTTTACATAAACTTTTTTCAATTTTTTTTGCTATTTTTTTCTGGAACTCTTTTAAAAAAATTTGTTATTTTCTCAAGATCATGTGTAGTACTTATGGAGGTGCATATTGTTCACTTATTCTAACAATTCTTCTCCTATTGGTGTTGTAATATGATAGACTCCAGACCCTTATGATACAATGATTATAAAGGGTCCTTCCTAGTTTGGTTCAAATTTTGCCAGCTTCTCTTTGTGTGGCTAGGTCTTGTAATTCATTTTCAGAACCAAATCTCCAATCTCAAAATGATGACCTTTTTTCTTTCTTATTAGAGTTCCTTTTGATATAGTTTTTATATGCTTGCAAATGAGCTAAGGTGGCTTGCCTCTGCTCATCTAGCATTTCAAGATCATGGACTTGGTAGACTCTATATTTTTCATTATCGATAATGTGTTCCAGTGAGACTCTCAGTGATTGGAATTCAACCTTGAGAGGTAGAATGGCCTCAGCTCTATAGACTAAAGGGTATGGTGTGGCACCAGTGGGGTTGTGTGTGTTGGTTCTGTAGGCCTAAAGATATGGATTCAACTACAAGTGTCAATTGCGGCCAGGGTCATTGACAATTTTTTGAAGTATCTTGATGATTTTCTTATTTGATGCCTCGACTTAGTGATTTCCTTGTGGATAGTAGATACTGGAAAATCCATGGAGAAATTTGCATTTTTCACAAAGCTTTGTAACATATTTATTTTTGAAATGGCTACCATCATCATTGATGATAGTGAAAGGGACTCCATAGCAGCATATGATGTAATTCAGAATAAATTTAGAAATTTTTTTACCGGTAATGTAAGTCATAGGGATGGCCTCCACCCATTTGGTGAAATATTCGATAGCAGTTATAATGTACTTGTGGCCATTAGAAGAAAGAGGAGAAATCTTCCCTATGAGATCAAATGCCCATTGAGAAAAAGGCCATGGAAAAATAAATGGCTATAGGTCTTGTGTTGGAGAATTAATAAAATTACCCCATGTATTTGACACTTGTAATACTTTTTTACAAACTTATGTGCATCTTGATCCATAGTGTGCCAATAGTATCCAAATCTTAACAGCTTCTTTGCAAGGATTAAACCATTTAAATGACCTCCTCATATACTATCGTGGACCTCATGTAAAGAAGTTTTATCTTCTCACAAATCAAGGCATATGATGAGGGTTTGGTCGAAGGATCTCCTATAAAGGGTATCACCAACGATGATGTATCTATCAAATTTTTGGATAAGGGCTTGGCATTTTTTCTTGGATAGGTCAGGAGGTAGGATTTGGGTAGTGCAGGTAAGTGTATATATCTTGGTACCAAGGGGAATCGAGACCATAAATTTCACACACGAGATCATATTAAGGAATATCAAATGTAGGGATCAGTAACTGCTCCACTAGAAATTTGTAGTGTTCTTCATTGTGTGCCATGTCAATAATGGAGGCGATAGTTTCCATAGCATCTTCCTGCTTTTTATGTACCCTGGGAAGTTGTTGAAATCTGCAGTGCCTCCTTCATTTCAATTTTATATCTAAAACTCAGAGGGTTGTAGATTGAGTTATTATTGCATAGATGACCATGTAGTACTCTCGCGAGAGTGTACCCTCTTTTCTTCTTACTTATGTTGACTTCTCTATGAAGCATTATGTTGCATTAGGACATAATGATTTACTAATTATTATGACTATGAGTTAAGTACTTATATAGCATGGCTTGAATTAGGATAAGGAAATTGTAGAATTCTGATAAATGATAGGTGCTTTGATGATTAAAAGGATAATGCAATTAAATATTAGATTGGTTAAACTAAAAGGCTAGCAAGGTAATGTTATTATTTATTATAATTAGAAACACATTGGTTAGTCGGATTAGATTACTGTTACAGTTATGGATTTTTCATTATGGATACTGATTTGGTGAACGTTATGATTATGTGAAAGACTAATTGATGCTTATGAGATTAAATGGGGAATGATGAATAGATTCAGTTATGATGCAATATGATTTCTAACATGAAATGAAATTTAAATGTTTAAGGGATGCTTACGAATGCATAGTGAAAGTTGAATTGATTATGTAGAAGTTTTGTAGAGGTTTCGAATAAAGTATATTTCATTATGATGCATATTATTCCTTGGACTCTGATATTCGGATTTAGTGTTCAGGGAAGATGACCATGCTGTTAAAATCAGGGAATCAAGATCAAACCAATGTGGAAATAGTGCAAACCAAGGTTTTTCTTTATGAAAGAGGTAAAGCCTCATTGTGATGTATTTTAAATTCATAATAGTGAAGTGTATGGTTTTAATTATTATTAAATTTTAATTGTGGTTATGTATTCTCAAATGCGCAAGGCATGTGTATTGTGATGTGTGTGTGTGTGTGTGAGTGTCACTTGACACTTATGTTGTGCTTATGTGGCAATGACATGTCCCTTTTGGGTGCAGATTGGTTGCAACAAAACCTAGGAGAGTACCTTGTAGGATCCCCATGAGTGCCCACTTGGTTAGTGAGCCTTAGGAATGGTCACATCACTTGAAATTCGTGGGTGAGTTTAAGAGGCCTTTTGAGGGGTTAAAAGGACACCTAGGGTTGAGTTTAGATCCTTTTTGAAGGTCCACTTGGTATACCTATGGGTTAGGGTCATTTTTGACCATAGGACAACTTAGGTATGGGTCTTGAGTCCTTCCAAAAGTTGGTTTTCCCAAGATGGACGAAAATCAACTTTTGAAAGCTTGTCCTTGGAAAGACAACCTTGTAAGAGGTTGGGAAGACCAACCAATAGGAATTAATGTATCCATCCAAGAGGTTGGTGGGGAAATGTGTAGAGCCTTTTTATTGGGTTCATCCAAGACTTGGAGATTTTACACCCACTCTCCATCTTGAGAGAAAACTAAGAGTTAGAGGATATTTTTGGAAAGAGGGAGAAGGACTTAGGAATGGAAGCTCTTCATCAGCTCCATTGTGTCATTACTTGATCAAGGTTGGTTGCACTATCTCCATGTTTAGTTTGATTTATGTAAACAAGATATCGTGTGGTACATTATATTGTGCAAGGGTGTTGTTTTGTTTATGTTTTGTGCTTGATATATGAGTATAAGTGATTCAAGTTGTGAGTTGAGAAGATTGTGTTGTTGCAATGTTTTCATGGAAGTTCCTTTGTGTTATTTTTCCTTGTATGTAGTTTTGGTTGTGCAAGGCCAATCTCACCCTTGGGAGGGTAGAGAAGCCTTGGGGTGAAGAGAGTAGTAATATTTGTGAGTTTAGGTGTTGAGAATAAAGGTTGTTGTTTTTTAGGCCTTGTCAAGGAAACGAAATACTTGTTATGGCTTTTTCCTTATTAGTTTCTTGGTCCTCTTTCAGCCCGTTAATGGGTCATTTGGAGACCCTATGTGCAAGCCTTAAATGGGAGTTTGTTTGTTGTTCTTGTGTATTGGAATGTTTGTACTATTATTTTTTGTGAGAAACCTGTTTAATCTTGATTCCCCTAGCTCGGGAGTGGTCTTGAAAAGACCTAGGCTGGGAGGTGAGCATTCCATGGTCTTCTTGTTTTTTTTTTTCTGTTTGCAGATTTTGGAGCTCTTGAAGGTTAAAGATTGACTTTTTTTTTTTAAAAGAGAGAAAATGTGTGTTGTTTTGTAAAAGTTAATGTAAAAGTTAAAGGCTGAAAATTTTGTATCTTTTCTTCTAGGAGTGTAGTTTCTGGTTTATAGAAGCTTAAATATTTACATATTTGTAAATAATTTTGTATGGGAAGAAAATTGTAAATCTTAGGATGAATATTTCAATTACGAAAGCTCATCTAAACATATACTTGTTGTTTTATATGCAGAAGTGTATAAGATTATTTTATATTTACATATGTATGCATGTTAATTTGTATTCTATTTACTATTTTATTAAATCTGAAAGTTATTATTATATCATGTAAGATTAAGAGAACCTAGATATGTGTATATCCTTGTAATTTTATATTTTGTCTATTTCCCTTTAGTTTCTAAAGAAAAAAATGAAGTTCTTTATATTTGTGCATATCTATAACTCAATAGGAATGATTCACTCTAACCTCTAGGAAAGCAAGATAGAAAAAACAAATCTCTATGAGATATATATATCGCTTTCTTTCATAAATAGTCATAGATAGAAATGCATTTGTAAAGTTGTAGGAAATTGAATAAATCTGCATTTTTTTTTATCTTTGAAAATACATATCCATGAGTGATTAGAATAGAAATTTCATTTAGATCCTCTCATAAGAATATTTCTAAATCTAATGTATAACTTATAAAAACATGTTTAACTACTTATGTATACTTCTATTTTCAAAATAACTTTGTTAATGTATTTTTCTTCCCTATTAATCATATGTTGATGTAGTCTTTTCTAAGTATATTACTTTCTCTCCTTATATAAACACTATAAAATTAATATAAATATACATACATATATAAATATATTTATATATAAACTAGATCTCAATGTGAAAGTTCTCAAGAAGA
Organism: Thuja plicata; assembly: GCA_018584345.1. NCBI lineage: Eukaryota > Viridiplantae > Streptophyta > Pinopsida > Cupressales > Cupressaceae > Thuja > Thuja plicata. The sequence goes on along the minus strand of MU225325.1, from coordinate 6,998,855 downwards.
TGAACAATATGAGGGTAGGACGAATCAATCTGATAATCAATCAGGAGGTTTTCAGGGGGCTCAAGTATAAGAACTCCTACAATAGATTCTTCAGAGGTTAGATGCAGGGCAGAATAGAGGTCACCATGGGGAGACTAACACTCACCATGAGGAGAGGGAAAGGAGTCCTAGGAGGGGAGATCAAGCAATCAAAGAAGATGCTTTGCATGCTTCTCACATGTGAGACCTCCTTAGGACTAGGAATAACCCCTTTAGGAACTCAAGGTGGATCTACCACTGAAACTTGGTAGTTAGACTTGGAAAGGCTTTTCTCCATGCATACTTACAACAGCAACACCAAATCTCAGTTTGCAGTCATTCACCTTAGAGACTCTGCATCCACTTGGTGGGAAGAAGAGAGAGAGAAACTTCACATAGATATTACCACTTTTTCTTGGGAACTATTCCTAGAACTCTTTCTAGACAAATTTCTTTCAGACCACTAGAGACGGGAAAGAGCCGAAGAGTTTCACAAAAAGGCAGCTAACTATGTCAGTTGATGACTATGAGAGGAAGTTCTTGGAACTCAATCCATACTTAGGATATAAGGATTATGAACCCAGGCTGATCTAACACTTCCTTAGAGGACTCAACGATCACTTGGCCGGCAGCGTACGAATGTTCGAACCCCAGACAATTAATGATGTGGTCATCAAGGATCATCTTGAGGAACAAAATATAGCCTTGGGGTTAGGAGGTTGGATAGGTGGCCAAGGGGGTAATGCCTTTTAGGCCAGGTCATGTTTCAAAGGGAATCAATCTCAAGGAGAACCTATACCTAAAAACTATCATCCCAAAGGAAGTCAAAACCACCAAAAAAGAAAATTTCACAACAACAAAAACAAAAATTACAATGGCAATAAAATAAAAATTGGGGGTTCACAATCTAGCAATTCTCACAACTGGAAGTGTGCAAAGCGATACCTGAACCCTTAGCCAGCTCAGAGTATGCCTCAAAAATCTATTCAGGGTAGCTATCAGCAGTCCAGCACACCTTCCGTAAGAAGGAATTTTATTAAGAACACCGAATGTTACTCTTGTGGCCAACATGGTCACATTGCAGATAATTGCCCTCATAAATATTCCCCAGCAGCCAGCTATAGACAGGCTGCTTCAGAACCAACAGTAGGTAATGCAGGCAGGGATTACCAATTATTTGCCACAGTAGACCACAGACAAGCCAATTATGAAGGAACAGTCATCAAAACCCCAGGTTTGTTAAGGGGTATCTCTACCACCATACTATTTGATTTAGGAGCAACAGATTGTTTTATTTTGCCATCTTTAGTAGAGCAATGTGGGCTGAGGGAAGTAAGGCAAGAAGATAGGTGGCAGGTTGAGCTAGCCTATGGGGCAAGAATAACCTCTAACTCTTGTGTCTAGGGTTGCAAGTTAGGGCTTGAACCTTTTTCCACCTTAGGAGATCTCTGAGTAATTCCTCTAGGCTCATATGGAGTAGTTTTTGGCATGGATTGGTTGGAAGCTCACAAAGCGAAATTGGATTGTAGAAACAAAAGCATTGAGTGTTCATATGACTTAGGAGAACCTAAAAAGATTGTTGGGGTACAATGACCCATCTCTCTCTACATGATTTCTATGATGCAACTCAAGAGGTGCATGCGCAAAGGATGCCAGTTATTAGCAGTCTCAGTAGAGGACTCAGACCAAGGGGAAAGTAGGGATGTATCATTAGATCATCCCCTATTACAGGAGTACTTGGATGTTTTTCCCAAGGGAATTCTAGGAATGCCTCACAAGAGGGACATTGAATTCCAAATTGAGTTGGTTCCAGGAGCATAACCAATCTCCAAAGATCTGTACCGTATGACCACACAAGAACTTGAGGAACTTAAGCTTTAGTTGGAAGGGCTCTTGGAAAAAGGATTTATCAGACCTAGTGTGTCACCATGGGGTGCACCAGTAATATTTGTGAAGAAGAAAGATGGCTCTCTTTGATTGTGCATCGACTATCGTCAACTCAATAAAGTCACAATCAAGAATCGGTATCCTTTACCCCGCATTGATGATCTATTTGATCAAATGAAAGGGGAAAAAATATTTTCAAAAATTGATCTTAAGTTAGGATACCATCAACTTAGAATTCGGGAAGCTGATATTCATCGAACAACTTTCTATACCAGGTATGGTCACTATGAGTTCACTGTGGTACCATTTGGGTTAACGAATGCTCCTTCTGTATTCATGAGCTTAATGAATGGGGTTTCTAGAACCTACTTGGATAAATTTGTGATAGTATTCTTAGAAGATATATTAGTGTTCTCCAAAACTCTTGAAGAACATGAGGTTCATCATTGCCAAGTATTGCAGTGCCTTAGAGAAAATCAACTTTATGCCAATGCATAAAAGTGTGACTTCTTTTAGACAAAGGTTAAATATCTTGGACATGTCATTTTAGGAAATGGCATCGCTGTTGATCCTGCCAAAATTCAAGCCATAGTGGAGTGGCCAACTCTGACTAACATCCCTGAAGTTTGCAACTTTATGGGACTAGCTAGGTATTATAGATGATTTGTCAAAGAGTTCTCTTAGATAGCTCATCCCATTACTTCCTTGCAAAGGAAAGGTAAGAAGTTTGTTTGGTCAGAAAAATGTGAGGTCACTTTCCAATGTTTGAAGGAAAGATTAACCAGTGCTCCAATCTTGGTGGTTCCCGAACCATCAGGAAACTTTGTAGTTTGTATAGATGCCTCAGTAGAAAGGATTGGGGTGGTTCTTATGCAAGAAGGATAGGTTGCGGCTTAGGAGTCTATGAATCTTAAATATCACGAGCTCAACTACCCCACCCACAATCTAGAACTTGTAGTAGTAGTTCATGCCTTGGTAAAGTGGAGACACTTTCTGTTGGGTCACAAGTTTGAACTCAAAATAGATCATTGAAGCCTTCAGTATATCTTCTCTCAACCTAACCTCAATGCTAGACAATGTAGGTGGATGGAATTCTTATGTGAATATGAGTTTGAGTTTAAGTGCATCCAAGGGAAGATGAATGTGGTAGCAGATGCTTTGAGTTGGCGTAGACATGTTTTATCAGCACTATCCCTGAGCACAGATTTGGATGAAAGAATTAGGGAGGCTCTCACTTCTGACTCTTGGTATCAAGAGGTTAAGACAGAAATAGAGCAAGGAAGACCCTTAGATGGGCGCTTCTCAGGATATTCCTTAGATACCCTTGGGTTGTTGCAACAACAAAATAGAATCTATGTGCCCATGGTAGGAGATCTTCGTGCGCTTATCCTTTCGGAAAGCCACAAGGCTCCCTATTCGGCACATCCCAGGGTGAAGAAAATGTATGCTAACCTACGCTAGTTATACTATTGGTCAAGAATGAAGAGAGATATTGAAAACTACGTGGCTAGATGTTTGGAATGTCAGAGAGTGAAAGTAGAGCATCAACATCCTACTGGCCTTTTGCAACCTCACCTAGTGCCAGAATGGAAATAGGACATTATTTCTATGGATTTTATTATGGGACTCCTAGTTACTCCCAGGAGACATGACACTATCATGGTAACAGGTGATAGACTCACTAAGGTAGCCCATTTTTCTCCCATGTAGTCCTCCTATTCAGCAACTTCTATAGCCAGAGTATTCATGAAGGACATTGTGAGACTCTGTGGTATCCCCAGGAAAATCATATCTAATCATGATCCAGTATTCACATCGGCTCTTTGGACTTCACTTCAGCACACTTTAGGGACTCGGCTCAACTTTAGTTCAGCCTATCACCCCGAGATAGATGGGCAGAAAGAGCGAGTCAATAAGGTTCTTGAGGATATGCTCAGAATATATGTTGTGGACAGGCAGACCCATTGGGAAGAATATTTTCATCTTGTGGAGTTTTCTTATAATAATAGTTATCATAGTTACATAGGTATGTCCCCTTTTTAGGCTTTGTATGGCCGTCTATGCCACACTCCCTTAAGCTGGGACCGATTGGAGGACATGGTACTTCTAGGCCCTGAGATGTTACAGGATATGGAGTAGCAGGTCAAACATATCAGAGAGCATATTTTGAATGCTCAGGATAGGCAGAAGAAATATGCAGATACTCACAGGACTGATGTACACTTCACTCTTGGTGATAGAGTCCTTTTGAGGGTGCATCCACGAAAGAGTCCAATCCATTATGGAAAAGGCTCCAAGTTAGCACCTCAATTTGTTGGCCCTTACGAAGTCCTAGAGAGGATAGGACCAGTAGCTTATCGGCTTGCCTTGCTGCCCAGCCTTGCTCATATTCACGATGTATTTCATGTTTCAGTTCTTAGAAAATATATTCCTGATGTGACTCATGTTATGGATTGGAATGCGTTACAGGTAGAGGACGGGCAGCTGGCTTTAGAGCTGATACGCATTTTGCAATTGTGGACACTAACCCTTAGTGGTCACACCATAGATCAGGCAAGGGTCCAATGGGACCCCAATGATGATTCCTACGCTACATGGGAGGATTCTGCTAGACTTAGAGATGTTTATCCATATCTAGTTGTAGTCTTCTAGGAGTAAGCCTAACTCTAGGGGGGAGGATGTAATACCATCTCCTATGGTGATACTTGGACTTTTTGATTTGGACATTCTATTATGATGGTTAGTACTATACATTTACATTTATGTTTTGTAGATGATGATATGTTTATTAGATGATTGATATGCTCATTTACGGTTATTATTTATATGTTTATGAGATTAGAAAACCATCTATTTTTATATGTTTATGGATCTAACCCAAGGACTTGAATCTAACCATTATCATGATGTTTTATTAATATATGTCTGATGTGTTTTCATGACTCAGGATGAAGTCGTAGTCACTCACTTAGTTGAGGTCCACACGATGTATCGATATTGGTCATCTGATTTGTATGTATATCCATATGTACCCATGTATATCTTCTTGGTGATGCATCGGTGTAGGTACCCGGCATCATCTCCACCTGGCTTCACAGTTCTGAGAGATCCCTCAAAATCCTCAATCATTGTTTTTGTTACGGGGATATCACAAGGTTCCACAGAAAGGAACTCTGCCTCTGATCCTTTTACCTTTAGGTGGGGAGTTCCTATGTCAGTTCCTTGTGTGGATGATGTATTTTTGTGTTCTCTCAGTTTGTTGGTTTTGTGGACCCTGAAGATGGTTTCTTGTCTTTTGCATTCGTTGAGAATGAGGTTTTGAGTATGATAGATCTAAATTATCTTATAGTTTGTTCAATTTTATTAGTAGATTATTGATGTGATTGTAATACCAATAATAATAAAGAATTTATGGTATTAATAGTGTTTTATAATATCCATAATAATAAGATGTCTATGGAAATTATAATAATAAATGCTTTAATAATAGTGGTATATTTCAGCTTATATATATATCACAATTGTATTTTGTAAAGAATATGGATTAGTAATATGTTTTATAATAATAATACTCATAATATTAAATATTTGTAATAATGTGTCTTACTTATGGTATATGTACCATAATCATATGGGTGCACACATATGCCTTTGAATACATATATATATATATATATATATATATA
>MU225325.1:6924692-6942028 GCA_018584345.1 Thuja plicata | reverse complement strand
ATCATGTTGTCAAAATTCACATGACACAATCTTTTGTGCCACAACCATATGTCTTCATTTCTAGTCATTAAGAAAGTGGTGTTAGTATCATTCAGATAGAATAAGTTACCTTTAGTCTGTTCACCGAAACCAATCAATTTTCCTGATTCATTGAAGATCTTTGCCTTCTTGTTCTCAAATTCTAGTCTATGACCTGAATTATTCTGCTAAGAAACACTCAACAGATTATAATTCAATCCTTTTACCCAATAAGAATTTTCACATTTAATCAGGTTATTCAACATTATAGCTCATTTACCTTCAACCAGACAAGATGTATCATTACCCATTCTTACTGTACCACCATTATTATACTCAAAAGTATTAAACTTTTCTTTGTCACCAGTCATGTGGTGAGTGCAGCCACTATCTATAATCCAGATGTCATTCTTGCTAACCTTAGATATGAGTGCAATTTCTACATACCTTTCATCTTCATCTGAATCATCTTTTATAGCTACAAATACCCTATCGATGTCTTCATCAGGTTCGGTGTCAATATCTTCATCCTTGCAAGCAGCTAGGTATCTAGCCTTCTTGCCTTTATCTTTGTAGTCTTGGGTATCTCTTCTTTCTAATTGTCCGTAACTTCTGTAATCCTTGTTATCACCTCTATCAGATTTCTTCTCAAAAGATCTGTCATTACCTTTGTCATATTTTCTTCTGTTAGGACATCTTGCAGCAAAGTGTCCAATCTCTCTACAATTAAAGCATACAAGTGGTAACTTGCCTTTGTATTTACCTTTGCCTCTCTGGATTCTCCTTGCCATGAGTGCTTCTATTTCATCTAGATCTTCTTCTTCACTTTCACTTTCACTATCTCTTCTAGATGTGTGTCTTTGACTTGATTTTCTTATTCTCGTGGAAGTCTTAAATCCAGACTCTAAGTTTGGTAAGACACTATTATCAAAGTTATTCATCTCAAATGAAATCAGTCTTCCAATTAAACTATCAAGAGTAACTGTATTGTTTGATACTACTCTCATTTCTTGAATAGTAGACACTCTAAAAGCATATATGTGTAGTAAGGTTCTTAAGATTTTACTTACCATTGCCTCCTCTTCAAGTGTACCTCCAACACCTTGTATAGCATTGACTACTTTTATTCTTGTGTTGTACTGCGTGATGTTTTCTCCTTCTTTCATTCTAAGATCATCAAATTTTCCTATAAGGCTTTCTGCCTTCGCTCTCAGAACATTTGTATCACCTCCATGTACAAGCTTCAGTTTTTCCCACATTTTCTTTGTAGTTTTGCAATCCTTGACATCTTCAAATTCAGCATCAGATAGTGAGGAATAAATCTCTATAACCATGTAGTTATACTCATGCTTCTCTCTCAATTGATCTACTATCAAATCTCCTGCAAGAAACACATATTCAATATCTAAGTATTGATTAACATCATTACCAATACCTGATAAGTGGAGTCTTATCCTGCTCTACCATGAAGCAAAGTTGTCTTTGTTCAACCTGGGCACATCTCGTCTGTTCATCTTGTGATCTTGACTTAGGTCTTGAAACCTTCCTTCTAAGCACACAAGCTCTGATACCAATTGTTAGTAATAATTGAGAGAGGGGGGGTGAATCAATGGCTTCAAAAACTATTCTTTATTCTAACCACCAATCAAATAAACCTTAGATTATTATGTCCCTTACAAGATGCATGCCATGAAATACTTTATCATAATTAACTGTTTATCAGTTTTCCTTTTCTGACCTTATTCTCCTTGATTATCGATAAGTAGTAAAACTTATTTACCAATACTCAGTAAATATGTAGAGTATACCGATAAATCCAGAAATGCATATGTGAAATGTAAAATAGGAAAGTAATAAACCATACACACATAACACAAGGATTTTAATGTGGAAACCCTATTAAGGGAAAAAAACCACTGGGACCGGTACCCCAAATTTTCACTCTTCTGAAGTGAACCCTATTAGGAGCCAACCGTGTTAAAGGTTACAAACACACTATTAGGTGTGACCTTGTTAGAGGATTTTATACATAGAGGTTGTAACTTAGTATTGGGCAACTCATTTTTCTACCATCCTTGAATCATCCTCCTTCTTAGACTGTCAATAGACTTTAGGAAAATCTATTGCTACTTTCATGAATCAACCTTTTTGGCACTCCTTGGGATGTACCTCAATATATAGAAGACTGTTAAGTCCTTCTCTGTTAAGAGACTTGATACTTCAATGGTTAAACTGAAACACAATAACCTATTTCTATTGCAACTTTGAATTGTAGATTTTCAGATCTATTGAAGTACATTACCTCTCTGATCAATGTATCAATTCAATTCTTTGTGCTCTACACTTTCTGCTCTGTGATGTTGTGCTTCACTATTCATAGGTGTCTTCATAATTCTTTAGCTCTCCTTTAGCTTGATTGATTAGGACTGTATGAAGTTATTCTTCATTAGTTTCTCTTCAGCATCCTCTTTTTATTCACTCCCCCTATTCGTGATTGATATGAAAATAAATTAAGCTTGTCTCTTATATAGACATGATATTCCCCGTTTCTTGATTCTTGATTCTTGATTCTTGGAGTGAAAAACAATCCAGTCAATCTGATTTAAAGCATAACTCTTGATTTATCTCGTAGTTATCTTTATGCCAACTATACAAATCTTCTTTAAATCAATCACTTAACTCTGGTCTAATAAAGCAATGAAAACAACTAGTTAAGTCTATCATTTAGCTCTTGCCAACTAGATATTTTGTCATTTTCTAAACTCTCTATTCTATTAGTCAACTTTGTAGTTAGTCGCTGGTGACAACTGCCAGTTTCATCAGTGTGACTCCAGTTAGCTTCGGTATCTCCATCCATCGGGCATCATTGGATTTTACTTTGTCGGGCAATACTATCTTCTGCTCATCAGGTATCATTGTGACTTTGGTTCTTCGCTTTTACCGGAGGTGTGCATTCCGTCGGTGTTATCTGTCACTTAGTGAATACTTGAATTTTATGCATTGCTGAAAGAATTATCTTTGTTCCATTGATTCTCTAAAGTCTTTGGCATTATATACATGACCGTACAGATGATATCAAGTTGACATCAATGACAATACAAACCATTAACTGATTTAATGTCTTGCATTATCTTCAACTTAACATTATCAAACATTTAATCAGTTACATGTCATCATTATATTGTCTAAATAGTTAAATTTATTTATTAGGGTTTCCCAAAAGTAGATGAATTTTATATTACTTCTTACATGTTCCTTTTAGTGGATTTTATTCTTTTTAAAAGAAACTAGCCTTTTGGTGGAAAATATTTTATCCTCCTCTTTAATTTATTTAACCTTTTTCCTAGTTGCTTTTTCATATTTAACCACAATGAGTATTATGTTATTAGAAAATGTATTATAATTTAGTCATGATTAAATATTACTTAACTTACAAATCTTTAATAAAGTATATTAACTCTATTAATTTAATTTCCATAAACTATTTTAGTGGAAATGTAGAATGTGGAGCATTACATTTATCAACAAGTTAAAATTACATTAGTTATAAGCTTTTTATTAAAATTAAGAGATGAATATTGGTATCATTAAATTAATTGGAATAAATTTTCTACTCTATTTAAGTAGTGACCCTTTTAGTTTTATTTACTAACTTATCAAAATATAATATTTGAAATGAACTTCTAGTGGATCGTTTACCTCATTGGAAGAAAGTTGTGGACAATTGTTCAACTTAATTATTAATTGATATTACTTTAAAATAAAAATTTCTACACACTATTGAATTTCTAGATGAGATCTATTATTGACCTTGGAAATTTAATTATTCATTGAATTAAGATTTAAAAGGAAATATAGTTTAATTTAAGATTCCAAATTAAATATTGAAAAAGGGATATTAAAAGTTTACCTAAACCTTTTAAGGTATTTGGTTAAATATTATTTAGGGGAAAACTTATGGATATGTTAAACCATTAAGCTTTTACTAATTTAATATTCAAACACACCTTCAAACTCTATTATAAGAAAAAGAATGAATAATATGGGACAACTTTGTTAATGTTAAATTAATATGGGACAACTTTGTTAATATTAGGAAAAGTTTAGAAAAACACTTTCAGGTAACCCTTGGGGTTTTCTCCTTACTCAAGGTATAGTTACATCATGAACCTAACTAGTGTATCTAAAAGAACCTGAACCTAGTTTAATAATTTTAGGTTTGAAGGATGTTGTCGTATGGACATGATTCCCCTTAACCCTATGTATGGTTCCTGATACTTTGTAACCTAGAACTTCATCTTGTATACTCTTACCTAACTTAGCAAACTCGGTTACCTCTCAACTTTGATCTTTAATACATTATTATACCTTTAAAAAAAATTTGTTGTATTTTTGGGTGTAAATTTTGGGCATGACAAAATCAAATTGTAATAAATTGAGACTTGAGGAAGTCTATCAGCTGCTTGTAGGGTATAAATTTATCTTTGGTTTATTATTCATCATTCACTTGGCGGATGACTAGTTAGGAATCACCATACACTTTGAGAGGTTGAATTTTCCATTGAACTGCTAGATTGAGTCCAGTGTATAGAGCCTCATATTCAAAAATATTGTTAATAAATTCAAATGATATATTGTATGATTTAGGTATGACATCACCTTGTGGAGTTACAAAGATGATACCTACTCTGGATCCATTTCTAGTATGTGAGCCATCAAAATATAGTCGTCATACATTAGATGTTGTAAAGGCGAAGAGTGATTCATCTGGTAAATGTGAGAGTAGAGGATGATCATTGTGGATGGCGCTTTTGTGATCTGATCAGCTATTACCTAACCTTTGATTACTTTATGGTCTAAATATTCACTATCAAACTCACTCAATATCATTACCCATTTGGCCAGGTGTCCTATCAGATCTTCTTTGCTTAGAAGATACTTTAGTGGGTCAACTCGTGATACAAGCATAGTTTTCTAATGAAGCATGTAGGGTCTTAACGTTTGTGTTCCAAAAAATAGAGAAAGACATGGTCATTCAATGAATGAATAATTTAGTTCATACCCCACAATTTTTCTACTTATATATTAAATATTTCTTTCTCTTCCTTGTTCATCATGTTACGCCAGAAGGGCTCCCAGTGCAGTTTCAGTAGTAGAAATATACAAAATGAATGGCTTTCCGAAAATAGGAGGCATCAAGATTGGTGGATTAAAATGATAGTCCTTTATTTTCTGGAAATATTTCTCACATTTCTCACTCCATTTAAAAGTTACACCTTTATGTATAAGATCTTGAAAAAACTGACACTTGTCGACCAACTATGCAATGAATCTTTGGATAAGATTGTAATTTTCCCTCTAGACTTCTTAGTTTTCTTGAATTAGTTAGAGGAGGAATTTCCAATATATATTTTACCTTTTCCTGGTCTACTTCAATGCCTCAATAAGAAATAATGTAACCTAGGATTTTTCTAGAAACCATCCAAAAACAAACTTCTTGGGATTTAAATGGAACTTGTAACTTTCCATTCTCTCAAACATTATACCTAGAATTCTCAAATGATCTTATATTGTGAGCGATTTTCATAATGGATCATAAACATAGTATTTCATCATAATATGCAAGAAATCATGGAAGATAGTAGTCATTTCTCTTTGATAAGTTGCTCTGGCATTCTTGAGACTAAAGGGCATAAAATTCCAACAGTATCTTCCCCAAGAACATGTGAAATTTTTGTTCAGCTAATCCTTAGGAGAAATTTTTATTTGATTATAACTGGACAAACCATCCATCAGTGATAGCATCTCTTATCCATTGGTCATGTCTACTATCATGTCAATATTTGGCAATTAAAAGTCATCTTTAGGGCATACTTTATTTAGGGCTCAAAAATCGATACATTTTTTGATGCCTCTAGTATTTTTTCTAATAGGTATTAAATTAGGAATCCAATCTACATAGTCAATTGGTCTGATAAAACCAACATCCAATAATTTTTTAAACTCTACCTTTACTAGGAGAGTTATTTGAGGATGCATTTTTCTCAACTTTTGCTTCACTAGTTTCACACCTAGTTTTAGTGGAGAGTGATGAAGAACTAATTATGGATCCAAGATGGGAATATTTGTATAGGACCAATGAAATTTGATCTATCTTTCTAGGAAGATTATGAAAAAATCATATTTTTCTTCTTGTGATGGTGAAGCTACAAAGTGTAGGATTTTAGGATTATTTTACGTTCCCAAATTAATTTCCTCTGTTATTTCAATTAATAGTGTTTAATTCTCTTTATGTGGGGGCATTTCCAATCTTCCATCCTCAGGTACCTCAGATAGGTTTTCACCCTTGGATATTTCCTTTATTTTTACATTTACTGGGTCTAATGGTACTTTTTTGTTTTCACTAGAAGATCTATTCTTTTGATTTTTTATTTTTTTTATTTTAATTTCACTTTTGCAAATGGGAGATGGAGTTGACTCCCAAAAATATGTTGTGGCATCAAAATTAATCATGAATCCTTCTTTTTTATTTCCAGATGGCATGCCTTCTTGAAGTTCAAAAATTTTGTTATTGCTTCATCATTTTCAAAGCAATCTAATCTCGATGGTCCTTGTTGATCCCAGTCTATAAGTTTAGGGTAAACTAAAGGGATGTCATCATTGGTATTAGATATGTTTTGGAAGATAAGTGTAAGGGAAAAGATATAAACATTAGTCTCATCATTGTTAGTGTCTTTTCCCTCACAAGGTTCAAGACTAGGATCCCAGGAAAATTTGATCTAGGTGTCAAGACACGTTTTACGAGGGGAGTTTCATCAATATGTTTACCTTCGACCAGAAGATCAATGGGATCAAGAAAGATACGGTCAAGTTCATATGAGATATAAGAATAGGAATTCCATTATCACTCATTGGAATCAATATTTTTAGGATGGGTATACACAAATGCCTTGTCATCTTTTAAAGCGTCCACATTTTCACATGAGGTCAACTTAGCATTCGAAGAGCCAATTTGCAGAGGTTTAAATCCAAGTCCCAGATTAGGAGGTCATCCTTGTATAGTAATAGGCTCAAAAATTCCTTGTTTTTTTGTACCAAGACCACTACAATCATAGCCTTTCCTCTGCATTATTGTGAGCCTTGGTCCATACTTCTCAACAGGTATCAAAGTGGGTTCTTGTTCTTGTTCTTATTTTTGTTTATCTCTGTAAATCTAGGTAGATGTGTTATCATAAACATGCTCTTCATGAAACCCTTACCAACTTCTAAATGTATTAGAAGGGTTAACATGCATGGTGGTCTTTGGTTTTTTTCTCTGCAATAGTAACAACTTTCCATAGTATTTGAGGGAAAGAGGTAATTTTCCAATGTGAAATACCTAATCCATGGTATATTCTCTACAACCTTTGTCTTAAATTTTAATCTTTCCTTTGACCATCTTAGTGAGAGTGGATACATCAACATAATTTGAATAATTGGTTGATGTTAATTCACTATTTGTAGGTACTTCTTATGCAGGAGTCTCTTTCAAATAGGCATAGAACTGGAAGGGATTAGGGTCTCTTGGAACAGTGATCTCATCTCCATTATGGGAAAACTTCAAACATTGGTGATATTTGGAGGTGACTTCCTTCATATCATGGATCCAAGGGCATCCAAAGATATATTGTAAGAGAGATCTAGGTCCAAGACTTGTAGCAATGTGTTCTCAATAGCTGGACCAATTCTGATAGGAAATATGATGAGTCTTCTGGAAGGATGTTCAACATCATCATATGCTTTGATTGTGATTTTTTTGGATGGATCAATATCACTTTTATTGTAATAAAGACCAATGACAACTTTCAAGGTGCAAATATTAAGTCCTTCTCCACCGTCTATCATGACTCGCCTAACGTTACAATTATGGATAAAAAATTCAAGGTGTAAGGGATCATTGTGACCAAGTCTATCTAAAGGGACATCACTTTGTGAAAAGGTAACATGTTGTGATGCATAAAAGTGCCCTATCATGGCCTAAAATTGGTCAACGTCAATGTCATTTTGAACAGTGGACTCTTTTAAGGATTTTTCAAGGATCTCTTTATTCTCGTGGAACATGTGCAACAAGTTAAGGATAGAAATTTGTGTTGGGGTTTTACCAAGTTGATCGACAAGGATATTCTCATAAGATACTTTGGGTCTAGGAGGTGCTCCAAAAATAGTAATCTTGTTGCGTTGAGTAGTGACTGCACATTGAGGAATCTCATCTCTAATGGTAATAGTAGACACATGTGCATCTAGCTCATAAAAATAATTTTTGGTATAATCATGGATGGTTTGGGTATAATTGACATTAGAATTTGAATTTGTATTTGAACTACATGCTTTCCCCTTCTCATGATCTAACAAAGGATTTTTGAAAATGGTTTTATTGGTATTGGAAGAACATGCAGAAGGTTCTACTTCAATTAAGCCTTGGTTAATGAGATCTTGCACTAAATGCTTCAATTAAAAACAAGAGTTTTTTTTGTGACCTTTGGACCGATGGTAGTCACAAAATTTATTTTCATCCCACCAAGGGGGTGATAAGGCCTAAATATGCCATATTTTATTCCATACGATAGTCTTCTGCCATGGCCTATTTCCTAGTTTTTATGATACTTTGTTTCAAACTACTCTTCTTTTCTCATGACATTAGGTGGCATGCAGCAACGAAGACATTTGATATGTTTTTAATACTTTTACATGCATACATATCCATAGTTCCTATATTGAAAATAATAATTCTGTGGTTATGTCTTTATAAGTAGTTAGTTGTTTGGAAAATGTATGGATGCATATTTTGGTTGATTCTATATTGGATGTATGTATTCTAACACCTTGGTGTGGATCATGGCTATTAAAGATAAACGACTAGGTGAATGTGCCTGAGCACTATGCAAATAGACCCAGTCCCGCGGTAAGCTGCTCAGCAAAGGAGTTAATGCAACTGGAAGTTGCGGTAACAAGATGATGAAGGTGGCTACTGCTAGATAAAGATTGGGTCATGAACCTGTTCTATTTTTTAGATAATATAGGGAATTGTGAGAGGCTATATTTGTTCCTCCTTTGTGTTGCAATGGTTTATTTCATATTTTTTCTTGATAGTCTCTTTCATTCTTTCTAGATATGTAATAAAGTCTGCTTTTTTATGGAGTGAAGCAGTTAGTTGTTAGATTTTTTTTCCTTTAAATGAAGCCCCAATCCTATGTGAGAAGGGAGGGGGGATATTAGTGTTGCAGAAGATATAGTTTCCATTCTGTTAAATTCTATTTTATGCCATGATTACAATTTTACTTAATTTTTTAATCAATGATAGCAAAGTGCTGAAAGTTAGCATTGTGTGATTGAGTTTTGGATACTCATCCAAGGGGGCCCACTTGGTGAGGAATCTACACTTGATAGCTTCATTTCCTATAGTTTTCATTCCGACATCTTTTTGTTTCAATTCTAGTGTTGAAAATTGGTCCTGTAGCCAAAGTCGTTGCTTCCTACAACCAAAGTGGCAGAACAATTGAAAAATTATGGTTTCGAGTTTCAAGATTTTCATTCTTCCAGATTTTATAATTATGTTTTCATTTATCAAGTGTTTTTTTTCCTACAACCATATACTAGATTTCCTTTCAAAGTAATTTGTTTCCTATAGCAATAGCGTGGTATGAGTCGATTCTTGGTGCATGTATTTTGCTGACCCATTTCAAGTACCACATCCTCGAGTTGATAATTAAATGAGTTTTTATGATATGGAGGATAGCTTCTCAGAAGGATGTCCAATCCCTAAGTTTTGATGATAAGCCTATTTTTCATTCCTTTCTAAAACCAATCATTTTTGGTGTTGTTATCAGGGATGGTGTTAAATCAAGTGTTGAACTCAACCATTTGTAGAATTTGCTTTAAGCTTATGCTTTTGTCTTCCTATTTTAAGTAAATTATAAATCACCACCAAAAGTTTCCCAACCAATTACCGCAAACCTTCATTCCAGATGTATGCATAGAAGAAGAGATGCTCTAGGAAGGTACTTGCCAAATCACCCCAACAACCAGTTGAGAGAAATCTTTGTGCCTAAAGAAGAAGAGGAGGGTCATTTTGTGGATGCTATTGTAAACCTTCATGTTTCATCATCGTTGTCGTCATCTTTAGAAGATGATCCACTAGGATTTTACCTCCATGAAGAACAACCTCATTTTAATCCTTTTGTTGAAGCCTTGGCCAATCTAATAATTCAATACCTAGAGCATCAAGAAGAACAAAATTCATTGCCTCTAGTCATCTACCAGCCTCAGAATCAACCTCAAGGTCCACCCAGGATGGAATATCCTCCTACCTTTCCATTTCTAATTATTGACCAGTGAGACAATAACAATCTCGAGAACATACCATCTTTGGCCCTTCCTAAATTTTATGGACTTGTGATAGAGGAAAGATACCTTTCTCTTCAATTTTGATATCCTCTATCACAGTTATGAATACACCATGAATCGCCATAGGCTCAAATTATTTCCTGCAACTCTGAAAGATTCTACTTTGAGATGGTTTATGGGCTTAGGATAGGATGTAGTCCATGATTGAGATGAAATGAAGAATGAATTCTTGAAAAAGTATAAGGAGTACTACAAAGGACATGATATGAGGGGGGACAACATTTTTAAGATGACACAGAAAGAGGAAAAAAGCCTGGAAGATTATGTTAAGACTTTTTTTAGTTTGTAGAAAAACACTCAACATTAGCTCAACCAGGAGTCTCAAAAGTTACTCTTCCTAAGGGGTATTAATGAGGGGTGCATAGAATCATTGGACCTGATGGCAGGAGGGGATATCACCCAATCTACATGCAATTATATCAATAAAATCTTCCTCAACTACTCCAGAGCTACTGCTAATAAAAGGTCGAGGGTATAGGTCCACTACAGGCAAAACAAATGGTGCTAGAGCCTCGCGGACATAACTAACTCATCTTATGTCCAACTTTAAGAAGGATATCATTAATAACATGGCCACACAATAGGATGCAATGCAGGCAAAGAAAAATCATGCTGAGGCAGAAGCTATTTAGGTGGAATTATGCCCCCATTGCAGAAAAAAGAAGAGAGACTATCGGTGTAAGATGGTGTCTAATCTGGAGGTTGCCTAGTTGCCCACTTATTTCAAGAAAGTTGAGGGAAAGGATGACCAAGTATTCTACATTGCTCAATGGAAACCATGGGCCCAACGAAAAGGTATGCGTTAGGACCTTCTTACATTTAGTGGTCCATTTTATAGTAATCAATGGAAACCTCTTATAAATTATCAGTACTCTCCCTAGAATAATTATCAACCTCAATGGCTGAATTAACCTAATCCTCAATAGAGAAATCCCCAAGGGAATTGGAAAAAATACCAAGGGCCATAGCAACCACCACAGGGTAATTGGCAGGAGAATCAACAATGGCCCAACCAGCCACAAGGATTCCTATAGCCACCTCCACAACCACAATAACAAGCACTTTTTCCACCACCTGTAGCCACTACTACACCCGCAAGGCCTACTCAGCTTCTTGTCGAGCCTCAACTAAATCTAAATAATAGGCCTCTATCCTAGCAACAAAATGTCTATGTAACAGATCCTACCAAATACCATGCCTATGTTATAAATGTAAATGATAGTCATTTGTGGTCTGGTACTACACTACCTACTCCTCATGTAATAATAGAGGTCTCCTCAGAAGAACTTGACCATCCATATGATTCACATACTTGTCTAGAAGGCACAAAATCTCCACCTAATAAAACCCAGTAGTCATGTCCTCCTTCCCACAAAGGTTGCAAGCTGAAAATCCTAAGACTCCTAAAGATGTCTCTTTTAACATACTTGATTAGCTCAAAAACATCAGCATCCAAATTTCAATATTTCAAGCTATCAAGGATGTGCCAACCTATGGAGAGGCTGTCACAGAAGCTTGTTTCAAGAAATTTGGCAGTAAAAGAAAGGACCCCCACACTGTGCATGTATTATGAAAGCTAGTAGACATCATGCTTCGTAAGGTAGCTGTCCCCAAATATTCTAACCCCGGAAGCCCTATTTTTGAGGTTACTATCAATGGGACAACCATCAAGAATGATTTAATTGACCTAGGGGCATCTATAAATGTTATGACCAAGGATATAATGCAACAACTCCACATTACCAATCTTAAGAATACACCTACTATCTTTCATCTAGCAGATAGTTCTATAGTTAAGGCTGATGGGATGGTAGAGGATATAATTATCATATTAGAATCTTGGTCATACCCTGCTGACTTCATGATACTATCCCCAAAAGAAACATTGGGGGCATATTTGATCATTCTAGGAAGATCCTAGTTAGCCACTATTGATGCTTACATAGTGTGTCTCTTAGGAGACATGACCATCTTGGATGGTTAGCATACTAAAACTTTATCTTTATATCCACTTTCCCAACCACAAATGGAGTTAGCCTCACTAATCTGGCTAGACATAGGGGAATAAGTTGAGGTAGTCAATTTGGTAGCCCAGTTAATGATGTTGAAAAGATACCCCTTCTTGTAGCTTCAAGAGGAAGATATCATGATCACAAACATTCTGCAAAACCAGTATGGACTGAGTTTGTCTTTTATGGACTATTCATCTCCCCATCACTATTCCCTATAGCCTTTGTATCCAGATTGTGATTTTTCTTCATCTCCTGTAGCCAAACATCTCTACCACCAATTTCTTCCACATGAGATGTAGGTACCATCATTCATGAATGTTTCCATGGTGGAGTTAACCAAACAATTAGAAGTATCTCCAAGACAATGTTTGAACATCAATGGTCATCTTAACCCTCAACACCAAAGATCCTTAGCCAATCTATTAAAAGATCATACCATAGTGTTTGCATGGGATTATGGGGACATGAAAAGCTTAGAACCTAAGTTGTGTACTCATAGGATGTAACTTAAAAAGAATAAATTCCCTGTTAGGTATTTTCAAAGATGAATTAACCATGCATTAAGAGAGAGTGAAAATTGAGTTACAAAAACTGCTCAGTGCTAGTTTTATCTACCCCATCTCAAAAAATTAGTGGGTCTCTCGTATATTTATAGTCCCCAAGAAATGAGGCACATGGAGGGTATGTGTGGATTACAGAGAGCTTAATAATGCAACCAAAAATGACCACCTCCCTCTTCCATTCATAGACCAAGTGTTAGATTCCTTAGCAGGAAAAAAGTACTTTTCATTCCTTGATGGATACATTGGGTATAACTAAATCAGGATTCTTCCTAAAGACCAATAAAATACTACCTTCACCTCTCCATGGGGAACCTTTTCCTACTCAGTCTTACACTAGAAACCTTTCAAAGGGCATTCATAAGTATCTTTGTTGATATCTCAAATGACTATATGGAAATCTATATGGATGATTTCACTACATATCGAGAAACCTATGAGGAAGCATTCTCCAACCTTGGAAAATTTCTTCACAGATGTGAGGGACATAATCTATCCCTAAACAGTGAGAAATGCTTTATGATTTTGCAAGAGGGGGTAGTGCTAGGACATTACATCTCTACAGTTGGTATCCAAGTTGATCCTACTAAAATAGAGGTTATTATGAACCTTCCCACACCAACCAACAAAAAGGATGTCAGAAGCTTCTTAGGACAAGATAGCTACTATAGGAGATTTATCAAAGACTTCAGTAAAATAGAAATCCCAATGTATTCCCTGGTTACTAAGAATTCTGATTTTCTATGGAACAAAGCTTGTGATGAATCATTCCTATAGCTTAAGTTTGTTCTTACTAAGGCACATATTTTAAGGGGACCCAATTGGTCATTGGCATTTCATATTCATACTAATGCTTCTGATTATTCTATGGGAGCTATTTTGGGGAAAAAAAGGATTTTGTTGAGCATGCAATCTACTTTATTAGAAAAAATTTGAAGGGACCTGATATGAATTACACATTCATAGAGAAAGAACTCCTGGCTATCATTTATGCTCTTAAAAAATTATTCCATTACAAAACTAGATACCATATTTATGTGCACACTAAACATGCAGCAATTAAGTATTTGACTAGAAAAACTTCTACCACAAGAAGGTTAGACAGATGGCTTCTACTGCTAGAATAATTTGATATCACAATAGTTGATAAACTAGGATGAGATAATGTAGTTGTTGATTTCCTGTCAATATTGTAGAATCCTGATGATCCTCAAGTCATTGATGATTGTTTTCCTGAGGATCACCTATTCTCCATCTCAACCAATACACCATGGTATATTGACATTGCTAATTACTTAGTCTCTAACAAGGTACCTCCACACTTCTCATCCAAGGAAAAGAGGATTCTCATAGAGAAAACTTTTAATTTCTCTTGGATTGCCAACTGCCTATTTTATACTAGACCAAATCAGATCATGAGGATGTGTGTAAGGGAGGATGATACCTATGATATCCTTCATGATTTTCATGATGATTCATGTGGAGGCCACTTTGTAGCAACAAGAATAATAATGAATTTATTAACTACTAGTTACTACTATCCAACCTTACACCAAGATGCAACAAAATATAGTAGAAAGTGTGACAGATGTCAAAGGATGGGCCCTGCAAAGTTTGATGAAATTTCTCTCATTCCTCAAGTGGTAGTTACTCTATTTGACAAGTAGGAACTAGATTTTGTGGGACCAATCAATCCTGCATCCAATGATAATTCCTACATACTAGTTTGCACAGATTAAGTGACCAAGTGGGTAGAGGCCAGAGAAATGAAATATGCTAGGGACAATAAGGTTGTTGATTTCATGTATGAGGATATTTTCAAAAGGTGTGGTGTTCCAAGAGAGCTGGTCATAGATCAAGTAGCATAGTTCACAGCAATGTTCATCATTGTGTTAATTAATGAGTACAAAATTTGGCACAGAAATTCTAGCCCATACCATCCTCGGGATAATGGCCAGCATGAGAAAACCAACAGGGAAATTGAGTCTATCCTGACCAAAACAATCCACATACACAAGAAAGATTGGAGAAGCAAACTTTAAGAAGCTATATGGGCCTATAGGAAAACCTAGAAAACAATGATAGAATTCACACCTTTTAAATTGGTGTATGGGAAGTTTGCAATGATGCCTATAGAGTTTGAACATAAGACATTATGCACAAAAATGGATCTCAACATAGATCTTCTTGTAGCTCAATAGGAACTGCTCCTACAACTCAATACCCTAGATGAGATGAGGAAGGAGGCCTTACAAAAAATAGAGATAGTCCAGTTACAGCAAAATAAATGGCATGACTCACACATATTGAGCATAAGGTTTTCTCCTAGTGATTGGGCTCTACTCTATTATTCCTAATTTTAGGAGCCATAAGTTAAGATAACTTCTCTTTGGCTTGGGCCTTATGAAATTGAAAAAAAATTGAGAATGGTACAGTTCAGTTATCCAAAAATTGACCATGTGTAGCTTAAGCTCCTAGTCAATAAGCCTAGACTTTGTCTGTACCATAAACCAGCAACAAAGGTTGAATTCTTGCGGCAGTTTGAGAATCCTCCTGTAGCTGAAGTACCTCTTGCAGCTAATGAACCTCCTACATCTGAACGAGATGCACTTCCACCCCATTCTCTCTAATCACCTTACATCATTTAGTTCATAATAAAGTTTCCTTTTCTCTAGGAAACCACTCCCTTCTACAATAAACTTTTCATTCCACCTCACCTCACATTTCTTCCACATCACTCACCTTTCCACTTCCTCATTACTTCCAAGATCTAATTTCCACGGCGTATGTCAACATATCTTTTCAAATGTAGGAATTCACTTGTAAGTCACTTCAAGGTATGCATCTACATTTATTATTCATTAATCTTGCTTATTTTTTCATGATTGCAGTTACTTTCTATTTTAAATATAGCAATTAAATCCAACGTCACTATCCTTTTTCACTTCTTGTGTGGACACCTGCCACCTTTTTGTATGGAGTGGGGCTATTAGATACGCATCACCATTAAATGATTCTTTGAAAACTATCTGTGTCATCATTTCTGCCACAGTTTTAATTTTTTTAACTATTCTTGAAGTTTTGATGTGACAACCCCTGCGTGCAAAATTGTCTTTTCCAACCTTGTAAAAAATTTCATTTATTGCATTTAAAAAAAAAAAACCCATATTCAAATCAACTACTCTACGATTATGGCTTGCAAGTAATTTTCAGAAAATTTTCAGCACATAGTATCGTGAGTTGTAGCAACAAAACAATCGGAGTAGAATTTGGAAGGTGATATATTATGGAATCAAGCAGCATTGTCAAGGTTGACAACTTCTTAGAATGGGAGGACCACTCATATAGCATGAACCAATCAACCACTCATCTTTGTTGTAGGACCCAGCAAGTGTGTAGGTGTTTAACAATGTTGGTTGGCTGGCATATTCCCTACAGTTAAATGAATATGATGACGAGGTATCAATGGCATTTCTCAAAACTTTGAATAATGGAGAAGCCCAAATAAATGGCTTGAGGGTAGACTCTTGACAGGAAATAATTGCTGAGGTTTTATGGATTCTCATAATCAGTGAAGCATTTCCTCATGGGCATGATTTACATTCAGCATGAGCAAAGTTTACCATTCCAATAGACCCAAGGCTAGAGACAGACAAATAAGGAACAAAAGTATTGTCCCTGCCTAGAACATACCCATAGCTCGCGATCCATGTTATCAAGTATTTAACCTGTGAGGGACATTTTTGCATGTTTTGCATTTTAAATTGCTTAGTCATTTATAGCATGGGCTAACTATGAATGTCCCAAATTTTCTTTATTCCATACTCAATCTGAGTTTGAAAGAGGTTAAGAAAGGATGGCAGAATGTTGTATCCCATCAAGGGGTTGATCAAGTTTCTAGAAGAAAGATCTCTAAGGGATGTATCCCCTATGACATGTTACATACATCAGCCATAAACCGTTATTCCTCCATAACTGTAACCGTCAATAACAGAATTACATATCTTTAATGAAACATCATATCTGGGTCTACGTGTATGAACATAGCATAATAAACATGTCAAAAACATGTATCTATCCATGTAAGTATTCATGTCATCATATGGATAAGTACATACAGAAGTACTACTGTGTATTATATGTTGTCATCAATGACAAACATACAATCAATCAACTTTCAAAATCAAATCTCCAACAATCTCCCCCTTTGGCATTGATGGCAACATATGATAAAAACAACTTCTATTCATGGTTTCTTCTTTCTTTTACAATCTTCTCAATATCCTCATCAAAGATTCATCTA
>MU225325.1:6859589-6921654 GCA_018584345.1 Thuja plicata | reverse complement strand
TGCTTTGGAAATTAAGGCTAATTCATGATCTTCTTCTTTATCTGCAATGTCCATATCTTTGAGCAACCTTTCCATGTCTTTAAGGGCAACGAATCCAATTTCATCTTCTCCTAAATCTTCATCAGTTCACCTTCTTCAGCATGGTAACATTCCTTCCTATATTTAGGTTTGTAATTAGATCTGAACTTCTTGACTCTTGTGGCACACTTAGATGCAAAGTGACCAATCTTGTTGCATGAAAAACACTTGAATGGAAGCTGTCCTTCATACTTTCCTTTTCCTTTCTTTTCTCTCTTAGAATTCATGGCAATTATCTCTTCTAGCTCTTCATCAGTTTCTTCATTCTCATTATGACTAGAGATGTGTGAGGATTTCTTACTGTGGATTGAAGCTTTGAAGGCTATTTCATTCTTAGGTTCAATCTTTAATCTTGATATCTCAAATGCAGAGATTTTTCTGATTAGAGTCTCTCTCTTGAATTTTTGTGAGAATTGCATAGTTTCCTCTAGAATGCTGATCTTGTTTTCATAGTCTGATGTCAAAGTAGTTAACAACTTTTCCATTATATCTTCTTCTGATATTTCACCACCATTGTTCCTGATTCCAGATACTGCTTCATTTATCCTCTGATTGTAAGTTCTAATGTTTTCTTCTGGTAACATCTCAAGACTATTGTATTTATTCTTCCATGTCTTTTCTGCGTGCATTCTTTTCTTGAACATCTCCTTCAAACATGTCTTCTAAATACTTCCATATGGTATATGCTTTGTCAATATTCTTGATTTCGGAAAATTCACTGTCAGATAAGGAATTGATTAGGGCTTCTTTAGCAATTGCATTATTGATAAATGTTTCCTTTTGTCTATTAGTAGCATCATCCTTTGTAAGGTCTTTCAGAGATGGAATTACAACCTCTTGTGTAGCAATCTCAAAGATCTCAAAGCCAACACATTGTAGATGTGTTATCATTTTGTTTTTCCAATCCAGATAATTCTCTCCATCAAACTTAGGACTCTCTTTTCTGAAGTAAGCCATCTGATCTACCTTAAGCTATTAGGCTTTCTCTCCAAGGCACTTGGCTCTGATACCAATTGTTAGAATACTTCAGGGATAACTGAGAGGGGGGGGTGAATCAATTATCAGCAACTTTAAATCTTTTGTACTTATTAATCCAGATTGATACAAAGTAAATGCACATTCAGATAACACATTACACAACACATCAATTTGGTTATGGGGAAACCAAATGGTAAAAATCTCAGTGGGAATTAGTACCCACAAAGAACTATACTGTATATAGTAATCCCTGTTAAAAGATCATACAACCCTATTAGGAGTTGTTCATTATAATGCAGTAGTATAGTGACCTGGTTAAGGGTCTGACCCTGTTAGGAGTCTTTTACAATTACCCTGTTAGGGGTGGTGGACTCACTGTCCAAGTGGTGAAGGCTACAACGGTCTGTTTATTTGATACACACTGTAACAACAAGGTGAACTGTTGTTTGTGACACTACTTTTCTTATCAGTTCCTTTTGTGTGCCGATGCTTTATCCTCTTATAAAGCACTACAACAGTCTTATCTGTATTATGAAAGCTTCAACTTCAATATCTATATTATCAACATATGATAAATATAGCTCTGTTTCTTTAACACTCTGCTTTGCTTTTCTTATCTCTGGCTTTCGCAACTATTCTTATCACAAATGACCTTCTATAAGTATATACTCCAAGTATGAGATCATGGGACCTGTTAGACAACTCTTCATAACATTCTTGTCGGCTCTACTAAGCGCGCAAGCATAATTACAACCGCACAAGTATAAACTGAATAGGCACATCGTTTCACTAAGTTAGCTTCATCAATTTAACAATAACTTTGTAATCTTCTTGAAATACATTTGGCACCTTTAGATTAATATCAACAAGTCATAACTCATCATGAATATACACACACATATCCTGAAGATAGGCGCAACTCAATAAACATGTTACATACGTCGGCCTTAAACCGTTATTCCTCTAGAACTATAACCGTCAATAACAGAATTACATATCTTTACTGAAACATCATATCTAGGTATGTGTGTATGAACATAGCATAATAAATATGTCAACAACATGTATCCATGCAAGTCTTCATGTCATCATATGGATAAGTACATACAAAAGTACTGTTGTGTATTATATGTTGTCATCAATGACAAACATACAATCAATCAACTGTTCAGAATCAAATCTCCAATAGCTAGGGCATCTAAAAATACAAACCCTAGTATTGAGGAGGTTAAACATGAGATGCATGCAACATCACAAGATGTTGCAGTATCTCAATCCAGTTGTCAGAAGGACAAAGGGAAAGGTAAAATAGCGGAGGATATATTTGAGAAGGAGACAATGGTTGCTCCTAAACTCTCTCCTAGGGG
Organism: Thuja plicata; assembly: GCA_018584345.1. Lineage (NCBI taxonomy): Eukaryota > Viridiplantae > Streptophyta > Pinopsida > Cupressales > Cupressaceae > Thuja > Thuja plicata. The sequence goes on along the minus strand of MU225325.1, from coordinate 6,919,231 downwards.
TTCCAAGAGGAGAAAAACCAATGATGGCACTTCCCCTTTTTCTTCTAAATCTCTTGTAGCCACTTCTTCCAAAAGGGAAAATACCTCAAAGACAAGTCCTGCAACTACTGCAAGAACTCCACCAAGAATAAGTGTTCGAATTTGTATGCGAGGAGTGTTATTGCCTGATACCGTTCCCAAGTCCACTTAGGTGGATGTACTAGAAAGCACCATGGAAGAACCACTGGCAGATAAACCCCAAGAAAATATTAGTAGCATGCCTCAGAAATTTCTAGACATAGAGAGAAAGGAGCCTGCAGCCTCATTGTTTGAAGAGGCCACCAATCCACAAAAGGAGGATGATAATCAGTCCTTGTCTCAAGAAGAGAATCAAGAGCATAATTAAGAGGAGAATGCTCAAGATGTTGCAATCAAACAAGTAATAGACCATAGTGCCTCCCTGCAAATGGTATTATGGTATGATGTATCAAGAAACCAAGCAGTAGAGAAGAATGAAGGGCAGGGCCCAGAAAATGAACAAGAAAAGGTGACTCTTCAATCCCTGTCTCTAGACTTTTATAAGAAAATTCAGTATGCAAGAGCCATGTGGGAGATAGAAAGGGATAATTTGAAGAAAGAAATAGATAGGCAGAAGTAGGAAGTGCAAGAATTACAACACATATTAGATTCAATGGTAGAGGTAATTCTCCAGATAATTGAATGCAGACCACCCCCAAGGGTGTATGCATTATGTTTGGTGGAATAAACTCTTATTTTTAAATTGTTCAGAATTATCAGAGGCCTTAACCCAAACATAGATTCACCTGAGGAATTTGTAAACACTTATGAAGGGTCACCTAATTTTATTCAAAATCTTCTGTGTGAATTATACCTACATAATTATGTTGTTCCATCCAATATCAATTAGAATTTGTTATTGTTTGTTGGTGATATTCATCTACCAGCCCTTCTATCATGGGAAAGAAATGAAATCAATTATGGGGGCCAGTTAAATAAATATAGGGAAAGAGAGAAGTCAGTTATTCTGCCCCTGAGACCTGAAAGCAACAAGCCTAAAATAATGTACTATGATTGTCTTGAGATATCCTATGGGATGCGTCAGCCAAAACACATAACAAGGATATTAGGTTCTAGGGAATAGGTTTATAGAGAGTTTGAAATAATTCCTCTTCATGAGGGGCAGAGGGTAGTCGAAGGCCTTATGCATAGATGGGGAAGATTTACTATGGCTTTAAGAAAGGCTGAACCACACATCCTTATCAATTTTCAAGCTGCAATGCAGAGGGTTCATTGGTACATCCACTTGGGTAGACAAGCCAGGCTGGAGCTATGGGTTCCTCTAACTTTCCAACCTCCACTCCTCCTGTGGCCTCTATATAATTTCCAATATAATGAATTGAATGACCAGTTAGAGGCTAGCTGAAGCAGCAAGCTAGAATGAACAAGAGGTTTTTATTGGCACCTTGGTAGCTCCAGCAGGGGTGAAGGTACAGTGGGGAATCTTAGAATTCTTTCCTGAATCTGGAATGTTTCAATGCCTAATGACCATCATAGTCTTCGTAGGGGCAAATGATAAGGCCCAAATATTCCATCTTTTATTCCATAGGATAGTCTTCTGCGATTGCCTATTTCCTATTTTTTATGATACTTTGCTTCAAATTAATATGCTATTCTAATGACATTAGGTGGAATGCGGCCACAAAGATATATCATATTATTTTTAATACTTTCGCATACCTTTCCATAGTTCCTATATTGAAAATAATAATTTTGTGGTTATGTCTTTATAAGCAGTTAGTTGTTTGAATAAAAATGTATGCATGTGTATTTTGGTTGATTCTATCTTGGATGTCTATATTCTAACACCTTGGTGTATATCATGGATATTAAAGATAAATGACTAGGTGAAGGTGCTCGAGCACTGTGCAGATAGACCAGGTCCTGTGGTAATCCACTCAGCAAAGGAGTTAATGCAATTGGAAGTTGCGGTTACAAGATGATGAAGGTGGCTACTGCTAGACAAAGATCAGGTCGTGAAGTTGTTCTATTTTTTAGATAATATAGGGAATTATTAGAGGATATATTTGTTCCTCCTTTGTGTTGCAATGGTTCCTTGCCTATTTTTCTGGATAGTCTCTTTCTTGCTTTCTAGATATGTAATAAAGTCTCAGCTTGTTTTATGGAGTGAAGCATTTAATTTTTAGATATTTTTCCTTTAAATAAAGCCCACTCCTGCGTGAGAATGGAGGGGCATTATTAGTGTTGCAGAAGATATGGTTTCCATTCTATTAAATTCCAATTTTTTCCATGAATACAATTGTACTTTATTTTTGAATCAATGATAGTGAAGTGTTGAAAGTTATTATTGTGTGATTGAGTTTTGGATACTAATATAAGGGGGCCCACATGGTCATTAATCCACATTAGATAGATTCATTTCCTATAGTTTTCATTCCCGCATCTTGTTGTTTCAATTCTAGTGTTGAAAATTGTTCCTACAACCAAAGTCATAGGACAGCCATTTATTCTGCAACCAAAGTGGAAGAAAAATTGAAGCCTTGTGATTTGGAGTTCAAAGATTTTAATTCTTCAATCTTTTATAATTTTACATTCATTTCTCAAGTATTTTTTTTCCTGCAGCCATAGACTAGCTTTCCTTTCAAAGCAATTTGTTTCCTGCAGCAATAGCGCGGTTTGAGTCAATTCTCGGTGCATATATCTTGCTGACCCATTTCAAGTACCACATCCCTGGGTTGATAATTAAATGTTTTTTTATGATATAGAGGATAGATTCTCAGAAGCATGTCCAATCCCTGAGTTCCAGTGATAATCCTATTTTTTATTCCTTTCTAAAACCAATCAGGTGATTTAAATTCCAGCTCATTTATGATTTTAGGTAATTGAAAATAATTGTTTTGAAGCAATTTTTATAACATAGAATGGAGTGGATCACCCAACAATGTGAATTTTCTCAGAGGTCCATCTGTATTTCTCAGTGGTTGATGCTATTAATTTTTTTGCATATTATTAGTTGTTTATGCTTGAGTTTTTTCTTGAGGTGGTGTTTGAGTCACCGTTTGCATATTCATAAAATTTGGCCCTTTAAGGTTGAGCTTTTCCTATGTTGTGTTGACCATTCATGCATCGAAAACACTATCATTTGTAATATTTTTATTCTGAGACCAGAATTTTCTTTTCTTACTTGAAGTGCTCGCATTGTTATTCTCTTTGTTAACCTTAAGTATTCCTTTTTGGAAAAGAGCATCTTCAATGTCCATTCCTTTTTTCATGATCTTTTTAATAGTTCTTGGGCATTTTAATTTTACCTTGTACATCATTTTTGGCACAATATCTCCAATGAATAAATGTATTTTTTGTTCCTTCGGAAGATCAAAGGAACATTGACTAACCAAATTTCTACATCCTAATAGGAATGTCGTAAATGGTTCGCCAAATTTTTGTTTGTTTGTGCACAAATTGGTTAATGTTACTTCTCTTTATATATTGAATGCAAAATGAGAGATAAATTTATCTCATAATTCCTTCCATGATCTTACATTGCCTGGTAACTTAGAGTACCATTCCATTGCTTGCCTACCAAGATTTCGAGGGAAGAGTCTCATGAGATACGTGTCATCTTGATGAACTTTGATACAAGATGTATAAAACTCCCTAATGTGATCAATTGGATTACCTTTCCCTTTATATTACTCAAATTTTGGTACTTCAAAGTTTCTTGGGAAAGGAGGCATATATAAACTCTTGTCAAATGTATTAGGACATAGATCTCATTCCATATTAAGTGTCTTCTTGTACTTGAATTGTATCTTGTTAACTTTATTTTACAAACCATTATATTTATTGAACCATATATTCATTATGTGAAGACTTTGTAACTTTATCATGTGTATCAGAATGATGTCTTTGTTTGAGAACTGATAGGCACTGATTATATTAATGAGTCCAATTAGCAGTATCTGATTATGATGATTCTGAAGATATATCTTTAGGTGGTGCCATTTCTATTATCAAATATTGTTGAGGCGTAAAGGATCCACCACTCATTATTGCATTTTTGGTGGAGGTACATACTACTAACCTTGAGGTACATACTGTTGTTGAGATAATTTTTGTTGATATCTTGGTGCAAACTTTTGATGTTGTGGCGCATATTGCGACACATATTTTTGACGCTATGCCATGTGTTTTTGTTGTTGAAAAAGATATTGTTTTTGTTGTTGTGGAACATATTATTGTTATTTTGGAACATTTTTTTGTTTTTTTTGTTGTTGAACATGTTGTTTTTTTTTGTACATGATGTTTATGTTTTTGTTGTTGACATAGATATTGTTGAACATATTGTTCTTGTTGTTGTTGATGATGCACATGTTGTACCTTTGGTGGGCCTTCAACATGTTGTGTAACAAGATAAGATCCTTGACCCACATGATATTGTTTTCCTTGCATCGTTTATTGTTGCACCTTATATTCTTGTTGGTATCCTAGCTGTGCAAGTATATCACCAAGACCTGGAGCCTTATACTTTGATAGCTTTGATGTTTTTCCTTGAGACATCATATTGAATTGCGCTTATTGTTGTGCTTTTTGTGCTTGTCATGCTACATGTGCTTTTTTTTTTTGCACTACATGTGCTTGTTGTGTTTGTTGCACTACATGTTCTTGTTGTGTTTTTGTGCTTGTTGTGTCACCTTTGGTGGATTTGGTGAGATGTGAATGATTCTCTTCTTCTTTGGCTCAAGTGGTTCACTTGTGCATAATTTTAGTGGTCACGCAAGATACATATATCATTTGTTCCATAGATACCTTGGTGGTTCTTTGAGTGGTCCTTTGGATGTCATTGTAGTTGAAGTACTTCCTTGGATTGTTGAATATGTTACCAATAGAGGACCACTTCATTTTTTTTCTTCAAAAGATTTTATATGTGGCATTCCCCAAGGAAATGTGAATGAATATTTTGGTACTTTGTGTTGACTAATCGGTGGGTGTTTCATAAAATCAAGCCTCATTTTCCTTTGAGGATATGTTTTTGAGGCTTTGTAGTATCCACTATCCCTTGAGGAGGTAGTAATTTCATTTTGAACAAAGGGTTAATTGATGGAACAAAGAACTCCTTTTGAGGAATTTCAATAGTTAACTCATTTTTTTGTCTCTTGTGTGCTACCTTCACAGTTGACTCGTCTGAGGCTTGTTCCCCTTTTTCCTTGTCCCAAAGTATTAAAGACTGGTTTTCTTCCAAAATACATTGTGTGGGATTTTGATATTCCAATAGTAATTGATGACTTTCCTTCTTTAATACTTTTAGATATCGCTTCATATCTTGAGTCAAGATATATTCCAATATTTTCATAATTCTCTTGCCTTTAATAGCTTCATCAATTTGATCTATAGCTAGATCTTTAAGTGAAACGTCTATTTCTTGTGAATCTTCATAATCTGAAAAGAAGCTTGAGGAGTCACTAGGGTCTTGGTCATCTCGTGATGGTGAATGAGGTTGATAAAATCCCAACTCCATGTTTGAGATAGATCCTTTGTGAAAATATGCTTATTGGGGTTGATCAAATTCAAATGTTACTTGGTGTTCCTCTTGAGGCGTTGGGGGAACACTACCATGTCCTGGTTGCATAGGCACGAAAAATTGGTTCAAATTTTTGTAAAGGTCCCCATTGAATTGTGCCAAAATTAGGTGAAGTATTTGAGGGATACCCCATGTTACATAGATCATTACTTTGTCTTATGTTAGGAAATGTCTTTGTGGCGGTAGGTTCTTGTGAAAACATGACATGTCTTAAATTATGAAATGTTTGATTTATCTCATCCAGGGATTGCATGTTGATTAGGTCACCTTGGGTTTTAAATGTTACACTTTTTCTTGGATCAATAGGTGGTTTTGATTCTCCTTGTGTTGTAAACATAGGTTGATGAGAATCTTATTTCCTTTTGGATGCTTGGGACCTTGTGAAGACCAGCATGATGACTATATGCAAGTGCAATATTTTTTTTTACTTTTGGAGAGGCTTTGAGAATGAAAATGTAGCCTAAGATATGCAAGGATTTTATGCAAACGCAAAAAAAAGAATTTTGGATGATTATGCAAAGCAACCTACGGCTTATGCAACTATTCTTTTTTGGATTTTTACTTTGGAAAATGTTTGGAAAAATATAAATTTAAGAATATGACTTTAGGAAATTGAATAGGGATCTTGACTTGAAAGGGAATAAAGAGGGACAAAGGATGATTGGATAAAAGGACTATATTAAATCCATCATGACAAAGGTGGAGTTTGACCAATAGATAAAGGGATAATTGGATAGAGGGACAAAGGGACCAAGCCAAGATCATGTTTTCAACATCGTAAAGAAAGACTCTAGGATTTGGATTCTTTGTAGGATTTTGCAATTTTATTATAAGAATATAAGATGAGCTCTTTATGAAAAAGGGACTATAATAAGGACTTGTGCAAAATGGACAAGTATGAATTTGAGAGTAGACATGAAAGTGAAAAAAAGAAAGACACCCTCACTGGGGGCATCTAAACACTACTACTCATGTCCTATATATGCCTCATTCTATTGAAACAAGTTCTAATGAGTATGAATGGGACTCCTTCTCTGATGCTACAATTAACATTGAAATAGATGTACTTCACAAGTATGCTTACCAACTAGAGGAGGGACAAAGCTCTAATGTTAGGTCAGTCAGATTAGGTTTTCATAATATTAAAAACAAATTTATTAATGACATTATGACTCTTTAGAGTCTAATAAATTCTTCAAAGAGTAACTTAATAGAACTCATCTTATCGGTCAGGAGCCTTGATGATAACACAATGTTATCCCTTGAACAATCTGAAAATTTTACCTTATTACACCCTGAACTCATTGAATGGAGTCTGAACAAACCTATGAACCCAATATCCTTTCTAAATGACTATACTTTTTCTTTCTATTTAAACGCAGTTGAACCCTTTACTTCTTCCACCAGTATAAGGAGCGTGAATATGAGAGATTTGTATATTAGTTTTCTCAGTCAAAAAACCAAAAAGAAAAAGAAAAAGTAGTCTGATGGTGAAAACCACATTGTGGTAGTATCATAACCCAAAATGGTAAAAACAAATGATGTATCCAATGGTGAAAACCTCTCAGAGGCACCTAAAGATGGGAAACTTGATATCCTACCTTATCACTTTCAGGAGAGATCTTCAATATTGTTCAAACCAATGAAACTAATCAACTTGAGAATAGCAAAAGAACCATAGATGGTACAAATAGAACAATAATTATCCAAGGAGGAAAAGCAACAATTCATAGAGTTCTTTAAAGAAAATAAGATTAATTTTGCATAGTCATATTCAGATATGCCAAGTCTGGATCCTGATCTTATTACGCATCATCTCTCGATAGCTCCAGAAATCAAACTGGTAAAACAAAAAATTAGAAAATATGTACCCTCATGTGGCATTTTGGTTAAAGTAGAACTAGAAAATATTTTAAAATTTGGATTCATCAGAGAAATAGCTTATGCCAATTGGATTTCCAATATTGTCCCGGTTTCTAAACCCAATAAATCTATACGAGTATGCACTGATTTCATAGATTTAAACAAGGTGTGTCCTAAAGACGATTTTCCTCTTCCCAATATTGACATGATCATTGATTTCACAATAGGGTATAAAATATATTCACTAATGGATGGCTTCTCAAGTTATAATCAAATCAAGATAGCACATGAATATCAAGAGAAGAAAAATTTTAGTTGTCCTTGGGGAATGTTCTGCTAGAACGTCATGCCATATTGTCTTTAAAATGTAGGTACAACATATCAAAGGGAAATGAAAACCATCTTCCATGACATTATGCAGTAAAATATGGAAGACTATGTGGACGATACACTAGAAAAATTAATCAAAAGAATAACCCACATAGAAGATCTAAGAAAACTCATTGATAGAATAGAGCAATTTCAACTCGGGCTAAATTTTAAAAATTTTGCATTTGGAGTAAGTTCAGGAAAACTCTTGGGATACATTGTATTGGAAAAGGGAATTAAAGTGGATCTGGTGAAACTTCAAGAAATCATAGAGAAGCAACCTCCCAGGAACATAAGTCAAATGAGAACATTACAAGGAAATCTCTAATCAATATGGGGGTTTATATGACTAATAGCTGACAAAGCTCAACCATTTGGTATAACATAATGCAAAGGAGACACCTTCCAATGGGATGATAATTGCAACAGAAACTTTAATCAAATAAAAGAGTACTTGATGAGTCCACCAGTACTTATGGGTCCTACTCAGGCTAAACCATTATTGTTTTACATTTCAGCTATAACAACCTCATTAGGAGTTCTATTAGCACAAGAGGATGAGACAAAGAAAGAAAGATTCATATACTACATAAATAGAAGACTGGTATCTTACGATCTCAACTATAGAATTACTAAAAAATATTGCCTTGTAGTGGTATTTGCATCACAAAAGCTTAGACGCTATATGATTTCTCACATAGTGAAGCTAATTGCAAAAATGGATCCTCTAAAATATTTTCTGAACAAAACAACTTTAGTAGGAAGGTTAGAAAGTTGGGTACCGATATTAATCAAGTTTGATATTGAGTACATGGAAAGAAAATCAATCAAAGCTCAAATCATTGTCGATCATTTAGCTAATGCACCTCTTCAAGATAACAAACCACCAACTATAGAATTTCTTAATGAAACAATACTACATTTGACAAAATACCCATGGAAGATGTTCTTTGATGGATCATTCACTCAACAGGTGTCAAGAGAAGGTGTCATTTTTATAACTCTTCAAGGATACACAATTCCCAAAGCATACAAATGATATTTCCATATATGAACAACATTGTTGAATATGAAGCTTTAGTGAATGGATTTAAGTTGGGAATCGAATGGAAGAATATAGAGTTAGATATTTATGAAGATTCACAACTAATCATAAACCAGATCAACAATCAGTACCAAACAAAGGATGAAAATATTATTCCATATAAAAGAATGGTCAATGATTTCAAGAAATACTTTGTGTTCATCACTTTCCAACAGATTCCCAGAGAGGAGAACAAGACAGTTTATGTAATGGCTACCTTAGCCTCAATGCTTCAAATGGAAGAACACAAATTCTTCTATGACTTCCTAGTGAAATAACTCCCATTTCCTACCTATGATTCCCTAGATTACCAAGTAGTATGTTTAATAATGGGCCATGATTCCTCTAGATATAGCCAAATTTATTCTTACCTAAGAGACCAAATCATACTTGATGTCTTATCTAAAAATGATAAAATAAACCTTATCTGATCACATTATCTAATCATAGATAATGACTTATATAGGCGTTGTCTAGATGCTACTCTACTTATGTGTTTAGAACACGAAGAGATAGAATGTGAATTAAAAGAAGTCCATGAAGGTATTTTTGGAGCTCATTCAAATGGTCTTTTGTTAGCAAAGAAACTCCTGAGGGTTGGATAATACTTTCCTAACATGGAACAAGAAGCGATTCAATATGCCAAGTCTTGAAAAAAGTGCCACTTGCATGGAAACTTGATTCATGCTCTAGAAAGGGAGTTATTACCATTTATTACACACTAGCCTTTTCAATAGTGGGCCTTTGATCTCATTAGTCAGATATATCCTTCATCTTCTAATGGACACAAGTTTATCATCACATATATGGAGTACCATACAAACTGGGTTGAGGTCGTTCCTTTGATCAAGGCAACTGGAAATCAAGTGTGTGTGTTCATCTTGAACTACATCATATGTAGGTATGGGATTCCCTCTTCAATTGTAACAGACAATGGGGGCAATTTAAAAATAAGGATATAGATGAGTTGTGTGAAAAATTTAGAATCAAACAAAATTGTTCCACCATCTACTACCCACAAGGTAATGGACAAGTTCAATATTCAAACAAGATAATTCTAAAAATCTTGAATAAAATGGTACATAAATCAGGAAAAGATTGGTATTTACAATTAAATCTGGTGTTATGGGCCTACAAAAATAATATTAGAATGCCAATGAGGGCTACACCATTCTCTCTTATCTATGGCTCTAAAGAAGTATTACCCATTGAAGTTGAAATCCCATCTTTAAGAGTGTCATTACAAGGACTCGTAACAGATGAAGACTATCGCATAGCATAAATTCAAGAGCTAGAATTGTTGGATGAGCATAGAAAAAAGGTGTTCAATCATTTGAGGGTTTATCAGAAAAGGATTTCAAAAGGGTATAACAATAAAATATGCCACATATAATTTCAAGTTGGAGACCTTGTATTGAGAGAAAATCCTAAAAAATCAACAACATAGAGAACAGAATGGAAAATTTGATCCCAACTCGTTGGGACCCTTCATTATCACGGCAGCATTTGGCTCTAGAGCTTATCAACTCTCAACATCAAAAGGAGATATACTTCTGGATCCAATCAACACAATCCACTTGAAGAATCTCTATACCTAACATTCTGAAGTCGAAAAGTTGTATAGCAGATATTGATCCTGAAGAAATTCAAAAACACTAGAAAATAATCCTGAAGAAATTCAAAAACAATGAAAATGGTCCTAAAGAAAAGAAAAAAACATTAGAAAAAGAATTGAAAAAAGAGTATTCTCGGTGAAAACCTGGCAAATAGGTGTCTTGATACTAACAAAGAAAATTGAAAAACAAGAAACTTGTGCCTTGGTGAAAACCTGGTAAACAGGTGCCTTGGTAGGAAAAATAGCAATAAAAACTCCAAGTGGTGAAAACCTAGAAATCAGGCACTACTTGTAATCGATCGCTCCATCTATCAATACATTTCTTTGACCATCTCGCTTACATCATCTATGTTTCTTGTACATATCTTCCAATGCTTTTTCATCCTTGTACATATCTGTTGATCATGCATCCTAAAAACTATAGCTTGGGGTCGTATCACGTCTTATCCTCATATTAGTTAATCATCATTGGGGTACAACTATTTAACACAACAATGGTGTTTCATCAACACCACTCATTTCCCAATGGTGTTTCATCAACACAAATTCAAAAATGGCATTTCATTCACACCACCTCAACACCACTATTTAGGTATCTTATTTCCTTTAAATGGGGGCAAATTTTTAATCATATCATCACTGGTAGACATTATATTCATACTTATCAAGAAGTATTCTCAATCATCATTCAACATCAAAACAACGGTGTTTCTCAACACCACTCAACAACCAAATCTATTTTTCACTGATCTACCAATGGATGGTCTTGTCCTTGATTTTGATGTATGTGTCTTTAGAATGACTCAATGATTTCAAATAGTACTAGAGAACAAAGATGAAGGCTAGACTATTTTATTTGTGTGTTTTCTATTGATTTTATTTTCCTTATCATGTCTTCCAAGAAACTGTATGATTTCTTCATACTAGAGGAGTGAGGATAGGGGCATGATGTTTTCTATGGTTTTTGTCTATGGAATATCTCCTAATGGTGTCTTCTAAATAGATATTTGGTGGGGTCTATGATGAAAAAAAATTATACAATCATGTTGCTACATGAAAGGATCAAACTCTGAGACCTTAGTAGATATATTTATTAGAAGGATAAGGGAAATCATTCCTTGTTTGTTGAAATTTCATGGATTTATGACTATCATATTTCCTAAGGAATTCTGGGATGTCAAAGAACTAGAAGACCAAGGAAGGAATATAATACTTTCATCATCTTCTTAATGTGGGATAATTTTTCAATGAATTCAAAGGTCAAATAATTTGGGTGTCTGTGATAAGATCCTCCACACTTGTAGTATGCCACACATACCTCAACTCTCATTATTTTCACTCTAGATGAAGGTTTCAAAGATTATTCCTTATCTGTTTTACACAACTAATACTCAGGTCATCATGATTCTACATATCATGATGCTTGTATCACATTACAATATCAAAATCCGGTGAAATCAGTATTCATATCACCATGGTCTCCTAAGAAATAGTGGTGGTTGTACTTTAATAAAAACAAAAATAAGGTGATATTCATATCACCATGGTTACCTGTGTACCAATGGTGGTCATATCTAATTCTACATTGTAAAAATCATCAATGATGAGATACATAATTACATATCAAACACTCATGAAATTTTCATAATAGATTGCATTCATATAGTGTTGCATTTTTATGCCTTCACTGAGTTAATCATGCATATATTTGTGAGGGAAATTTAAAGGAGATGACATCAATATCGTAACTTCAATCTATTCTAGTGACATCATCACATTAATCTTCACATGATCGATTATCTTACAATACTGACACCAAAAACATACCTACATCACATGTTAGTAACATTGCATAATAAATCCATAGCATGTAACATCTACATATTTATTTCATTAATTTTCATAATCATATATCATAACATGGAAATTGGCATTTTATTTACATGGTATAAAGCATGTACATCATAAATATCCAATATCATCACATCATTTGCATTATCATAAGCATATTCATAATAAACATTTTTTATTTTATTAAAATAAGAAGCAAAAAGATAAAAGTTTCCATGGCATCTCAAGTGCATTATCATTTGCATCATCATTATCACAACATTGCATACATAATAAAGATAACATGCATGAATATAAAGCATCTCATTTTCATCATCAAAGTAAAGGAATATACATCTACATACATATCATAAATAAAAGCATGAACTTAAACATCATAATCACCAGATATAGAAGGCATCATAAAATCATCACATGAAAATCACATATGCATCGATAAAGTTGCATCTCATATATCATAAGCGTGTAAATGTCAGTATAAAAAGGTAAAATGAGATCAAAATGGTAGATATATTAGTCATCATATTTCTATAAAGTATATCATATATCAAAGATTTATACATCAAGATACATCAAAGCTCTAGAGAACATCAAAAATAGGAGATACAACATGATATGTCATGCCTGACTACCCACATTTGGATCTCATCTAGAAAGTGGAGGTACATCTGATCTGGTAGGTGTTAGAACTACACCCTCTAACTATGCAGCTACATATGAGAAAAAAGGTACTCTAGCAGTACGATCTGGAATATCTACAAAGTATGTTTCCTGGTAGTATAATGTCCTACTGTGTTTCTCTTTTGGATCTCTTTGAGCCCTATCTCTCTCTATAGTCTTATTGGCTAAGTTTGTATCTCTATCACCCTTTTGATCCTATAACACTTCTATTTGGGTCCTAAAACTAGTCTCTCTCCAACCATAATCTGGTAATCATGGCGGTATCACCTGTATTTATTTGTGTCAGAACCTATCTAGTTGACACTATTCGAGAAACATGTCCAATGGGAGCTTGTGGCTATTTAGAGTTCTATTCTTGAGTCATATGGGGTCCTCCCTGAGGAGGAATGGGAACCTATAATGAAGGAATTTTCCTTCCCTAATTACTCAAAGCTATGGGAGGGAAAAATCTGACTCTCAACCCACAGCCAATTCCACCCACAACCATGTTACCACCTATAACTCCTATATTGTCACCCTCACCACTATGTGTTACTTTTTATCCATCTCTTCCGCCATCACCTGTGCCTCCACCTCTCCCTTTGTCTCTACCAACAGGTGATCTAACTTCCCATCCTCTCACTCTCATATTGGTTCCTCCACTTCCAACACCATCTCCATCTTTGTTTCTATCCTCATCATCATCTTCATCATCTAGCGTAGGTGGTACCTCATCTAAAGTTTCCAGCCTATGGAAAAGAGATTGAAAAAAATGTTGAACATATGTGTGTGTCATACCTGTATCTATAACCTATGGGGCATAATCCCATGGAACTAGCACAAGATATAAGGAATAATACAACTAAGAGGTGTGAATTAGTTGTATTCCAAATAAGTAAAATTTAATCTTTAAACCAATCACTTAATGCAAATCTGAAAACTTCAAGAAAAATATCATAACACAAGTATTTTGTTTCCGAGGAAACCTTGTTAAGGGAAACACTCCAGTGGGAATTAGAACCCACAAATAATGCACTATAAATATTGTATCCCTATTAGAAAATCTATCCCTATTAGGATCTAATTATTACATCTAGTGAAAGTCCCCATTAAAGGATAGACCCTGTTAGGATTCTACTCAACCCTATTAGGATTTGAATGAAATGATGAGTTCACTGCCCGATCACACTGCCCAAAGTGAAGATTAAACCCATCTTCTGGACTCACTGTCCAAAAAGAAGTATAAGAGTAAACTTATAACAGTGAACTGACTGACACAAAATTTATTTGCCTATACAATTTAAAAGTAGTGCAATACAAACATAATCAGTGCTCTACATCTATCAAAACTCACATCCACATGCTCGTAGCATCCAATATATCCAATCAATCATTTTACACATCAAGACACTTATTTCCTTTATACAATTTGCAATAATCAATTAGGTCAGCATGTTAAGACTTCGCCAATGCACAAATAATTACATAGACCCTTGCTAAACTAAACATGATACCTTACACAAGTATTTAACAAATACAAATCATCAGCTACACACCAAGATCCATAATTCATGCTCTCCAATCATAAAGAATGTTACATCTCTATGGTTGGCCCCAAATAGGTCTTCACTAGTCCATACACTTCAACTGACATCATAAGGAATCGAGTGATCCAAGAATCACAAAGAATGTACTCCCATGTATCTTCTATCATGTCATAAGCTCACATATCATAACTCATGATCACATCCAATTTATCCCAAAAACTCAAAGATCATCTTTATCATAATCCTCTGTTACTACACTACAACCAGTCTTCACCAAAATAGCTATAACATATGCAAATAACAAAATAAGATCCAGAAACCTAAGACATAAGGTATAAATTCATCCCTCAACACAAATCTATGCTTGCATACTCTCATACACCATACACTATCTATACATATCTATTAATCTTGCCTTAACCTCTGATAACCAGTCTTCCTAAAACTTCTAATGCATCCAACTGAGACATATGTTGACATCAATGACAAAACATGAATTTCAATACCTCAACAAAAATAATTCCAACAATATCCCCCTTCGAAATTGATGGAAACATATGTAAAAATATATTAGCCCAAAAGTAGCCTTCTTAATACAATCTTCTTAATATCCTCTTCATAGCTCCCCCTAAAAAAGTAGGGATTTTTCACTTGTATCTCACCCCCTTTGACATCAATGGAAAAGGGTTTCATAACTCTTTTTCTTCTCTACACATCCCACCTCTGCAAGGTGTATCTTTTTCAAATCTTCATACCTAGAATAGACCAGGTGCTTGATCACCCAAATATGTTATGTTGTGTTCTTATGATCACTCCCCCTGAGGAGTATATCCAAGCATCAAGTCCAGAGAATAATATAGCTTTGATAACTTCTAGACTGATGCATTCTTGTATCAACTAATTCTCACAAGGTGGGGTTCTCACCCCAACCTACCTTTGAGATACTCAAAGGCATATTTTGACAAAGGTTTAGTGAATATATTTGTTATTTTCTCCTTTGTACTAATGTACTCCAATCTGAATTCCTTTTCTGCAACTTTGTCTCTCAGAAAGTGATACTTGATTGAAATATGTTTAGTCTTTGAATGTATAACATGATTATTTGACATGTTCAGTATGCTTGTATTATCACATTGTATAACCAATGGTTCTTTAAAGGTTATCCCAATTTCCTTTAGCATTTGTTTCATCCAAGCAATCTATGTGCAATTTATAGCAGCAAGTACATATTCTAGTTCAGCAATAGATTGAGCTATACAGTCATGTTTCTTAATTAACCATGAAACCAACCTTTTTCCAAGGAAAACGGATTCTCCACTAGTACTTTTTCTATCATCAACACTTCCTGCGCAATTAGCATCAGTATAAGCATGTAATGTAAAAATCATCATAATTTTCATACCATAAACCATATTCCAATGTCCCTTTCAAATATATAAATATCGTTTTAACTGTAGCAAGGTGAGTGTCCTTAGGATCATCTTGGAACCTCACAACAATTCCAATTGCACTAACTATGTCTAGTCTAGTGTGATTTAAATACTGCAAACCTCCAATCATAGATCTGTATTTAGTCTGAAAACACTTTTAGATTCATCAGTAGTAGTAAGCTTGTATCCATTAACCATGGGTGTTCCAATATGTTTACAATCTACCATTCAAAACTTCTTTAGAAACTCCTTAAGATACTTGGTTTGAGAGATAAAAATACCATGTTTATTTTGGGTAATTTTCAAACCAAGGAAGAACTTCATTTCACCAATCATGAAAATTTCAAATTCACTTTTCATTTCCTCAAAGAATTTATTACTCATTTCATCATTGCCTCCAAATATTATATCATCCACAAATACTTCAACAATTAAGATTCTATCTTCACAAGTTCTCAAATATAGATTACTATCTACCCTTCCTTTTCTAAAACTAAGATGTAATATATACCTGACTAACTGAGCATACCAAGCTCTAGGATCTTGTTTCAAAGCATACAATGTCTTCTTCAATCTAAAAACCATGTCTTCATCATCTGTCAAAGAAAAACCGTTAGGTTTCTCAATGTAGACTTCTTCCTCTAGATCGTCATTCAGAAATGCAGACTTCACATCTATTTGATAGACATAAAAGTCTTTATATACTGCAAAAGCGAGGAATAATCTTACTGCATCTAACCTCGCAACATGTGCAAATTTTTCTTCAAATTCTATACCTTCTTCTTGTGAATATCCCTTAAAGATGAGTCTAGCCTTATTTCTTACAATCATGCCATCTTCATTCATTTTATTTCTTAAAACCCATTTAGTTCCAATTACATATTTGTCCTTAGGTCTGGGAACCAATTCCCAAGTGTTCTTTTTCTTTATCTAATATAATTCTTCTTGCATTGCCTTAATCTAATATTCATCCTTACATTCCTCATTAGTAGTCTTACGTTGTATTTGCAAAATCAAACAAAGCTCATTTCTAACTTTAGACCTTGTCATCATGTCCTTATTAATATCATCAATAATCTAATTCTCAGGATGATTCATCTTAACATACCTTGGTGTCTTTGGTTCTTCAATGGGCTCATCCAAGCACATCTGAATCTCAAGTTTTTGTTTTGTCTATTGAATTTCAATGCTCTTCTCATTCTCTGAAATCTCACTCTGAAACCTCTCATCAATTTTCACATTAGCACTTTCAATTATTTTTCTCAATCTCATATTGAAACATTTATAAGCCTTACTTCTAGTAGAATATCCAAGGAAAATTCCTTCATCACTTCTAGCATCAAACTTCCCAATTTCATCATCTCTTTTGATATGACACTTGCTACCAAATATTCTAAAGTATTTTACAATAGGAGCATAACCAAACCAAAGTTCATAGCGTGACTTATCCATGCCTTCTTTGATCTGAATTTTGTTCAAAGTGTAGATAGAAGTACTGATTGCCTCTCTCCAATGAAAATGAGATACATTACATTCAAGAAACATTGTCCTGGCCACATCCAGTATATTTATATTTCTTCTTTCTTATATCTTATTTTGTTGACGTGTCCAAGGAGCATAAATTTGTCTGTATATCCCATTTTTTTGCAATAATAATTGAATAGATCGGATGTAAACCCTCCACCTCTATCAAACCTCGGGCATTTTAGCTTAAGACCTTATTCATTCTCAACTTTTGCCTTGAAAATATTGAACTTATCAAATGCTTCAAATTTTTCTTTAAGAAATGCAACCCACATCATCCTAGAATAGTCATCAACAAAAAGTATAAAGTACCTTTCACCATAGTAAGATCTAGTCCTTGTAGGACCACAGGGAATTGTATGTACCACATCTAACTTCCCTCTTTCTAAAAAGGACTTTCTTTGAAAACTTCTCTTAGTTTGTTTTCCCATCACACAATCTTTGCACAGAGTGTTAGTAGGCTTCACAATTTTTGGCAAATCCCTGACAGCATTAGTGTTACTGTCCTTTGCAATATTATCAAAATTTATGTGACCAAACCTCCTATTCCATAACCAATTGTCATATACCTTTTCAACAAAACAAGTTGCCTTTGTAGTATTCATCTCAAACACATTACCTCTTGGCTTAGTACCTGATGTGATCAAGTTTCCAAATTGACCTATAATAGTAAACTTTCCGTCCATGAATTACAAATGATAACCCTTGTCTAGAAGTTTTCCAACACTCAAAAAGTTGTGCTTGATTCCATCAACAAGTAAGACATCATTAGTGTTAGTTTTACCATCAAGAGAGATTGAACCAACTCCAATGATCAACTTAGGAGTTTTATCACCAAATCTGACTACACCACCATCATATCTATTTAGTTGAACAAATTTATCTTTATCACTAGTCATATGATGCGAACAACCACAATCAATGATCCATTCTGATTACTTCTCAACATGTGAGACTAGAGTTTTTCCCTCATGAATAGGTTCATCATCTTTACTAGCAATAAATCCAATTTCATTCCCATCATTCATAAATTCATCATCTGACACTCCTTCACTAGCATAGTTATACTCCTCATCCTTGGATTAATTAGACTTCTAAATTTTAGGCTTATTCTTAGGAACCCTTGTAGGACATATAGGTGCAAAATGATCAATCTTATTACAAGAAAAACATTTAAGAGGTAATTTTCCTTCAAACTTACCCTTATCTTTCCTTTCCCTTTTTTCTATTAGAGCCACAAGTTCTTCCACTTTTCTTTCTTCTTCTTCAATCTATGCCCAATCATTAACATATTCTCCAAGATCTTCATGTCTAATGCTTCTTTTAGAGCTTGCAAGGCTTGATAAGTTCTTCTTTTCATTAAGAACAATATCCTTGAATGTAGACTCTACTTTGGGTAAAGCATCATGTAACCCTACGGTCTCAAAGGTGGTCATCTTAGCAATAAGGAATTCTCTGTTAAATTTTTTTGTCAGTGGTATGATCTCCTCTATCACTTGCACTTTAGTCTTTTAGGAAAGTGTCAAAGATCTAATAATCTTTGTGATCATTTTATCTTCAGTATGTGTGCCTCCTAAGTTTTTGATTCTAGTCACAGCCTCTATAACCCTCTATACATATGCTCTGACATTCTCTTCATATCGCATCCTCCAATTCTCCATTTTAGCCTTCCAATTCTGTAATTTTTGTTTCTTAGTGTACTAATCTCATTCATATAGAGCTTCTATCCTTGTCCAGATCTTGTGAGCTGAATCAAGACCTTTAACCTCTCTAAATTCTACTTCAGAGAGTGCACTTATCAATGCTTCTATTCAACCATAGTGCAAGAAAACAATTTTTTCCATCCTCAGTAGCGTTTCCTAATTCATCTTCTGTCTTGACCGGTTCATCCTTCTTTGTAATCATCCAGTAGTCAATTCCCAAGCAGATCAGATGAGTTCTCATCTTGTTCTTCCAACTTTCAAAATTTTCAGCATTGAATTTTGGACTCTCCTTCCTATAGTAAGCCATCTTAGAATCACCTCAAGTGGTTAAGATTTCTCTCAGAGGACCACAAGCTCTGATACCAATTTTTAGGAATAATACAACTAAGAGGGGGTGAATCTGTTGTATGCCAAATAATTAAAATTAATCATTAAACCAATTACTTAATGCAAATATGAACACTTCAAGAACAATACCATAACAAAAGTATTTTATTGTCAAGGAAACCTTTTTAAGGGAAAAACACCAGTGGGAATTAGCACCCACAAATAATGGACTATAAATATTGTATCTTTGTTAGAAGATCTATCCATGTTAGGAGCTGATTATTATATCTAGTACAAGTCCCTGTTAAAGGAAAGACCCTATTAGGAGCCTTCTCAACCCTGTTAGGAGTCCTATATAGTTCCAATGAAGTGAAATAAAAACATCATCACTTCTCTACATCCATCAAAACTTCCATCCACATTCTCGCAACATCCAATACATCCAATCCATCATTTTACACATCAAGACATTTATTTCCTTTATACAAGTTGCAATAAACAATTAGGTCGGCCTGTTAAGGCTTCCCCAATGCACAAACAATTACATAGACCCTTAGTAAGATATACATTGTACCTTACACTATTATTTAACAAATAAAAATCATTAGCTACATGCCAAGATCCATAATTCACGCTCTCCAATCATAAAGCACGTTACATCTCTGTGGTCGGCCCCAAATAGGTCTTCGCTAATCCATACACCTCAGCTGACATCATCAGGAATTCAGAGACCCAAGAATCACATATAATATTCTCCCATGTATTTATAATCATGACATAAGCTTGCATATCATAAATATTGCTCGCATCCAAGTTATCCCAAAAATGCATAGATCATCTTTATCATAATCCTTTGTTACTGCACTGTAACTAGTCTTCACCAAAATAGTTATAACATATGAAAATAGAAATATAAGATCCAGTGACCTCAAACATAAGGTATACACTCATCCCTCAACACATATCTATCCTCACATACTATAATACATTGTACACTATCTGTACATATTTGTTAATCTCACCTATACCTATGATAACCAGTCTTTCTACAACATTTAATGCATCCAACTGAAATAGATGTTGACATCAATGAAAAAACATGAATCTTAACACCTCACCAGTAAAAATTCCAACACAAGATCCTAATACGCCTGAATAGTGGACTCAGAGTGCAATCTAGGACCACATTTCACCTCATCATCTCAGGTCCTCGCATGTGCTTCCATACCCTATGGTGCTCCCTAAACTCAGCCAAGCTGTCTGAGTACTTTAGTAACCATAAACTGCTCAATAATGTAACAAGTATAGCCACTCAGATATCAACCTGTGAAAACATGGGGCATCTCCACTATATCCTCATCCCAATCCTTGCAATCTCGGTAAGGACGCAAAATTACAATAGTAAAATCATCAAGTACATGGCACCAATACTCCAGTCACCCCAATTGAGGTTGTACCATGTCACCACCATACATACATATATGGATGCTCTTCCTCTCATGCTTGTAGAACCACTAGCCTTGTCAATGGGATGTGCTCCCAGACCCAGATCTGCAACAATATGATGCCAACAAACATACTCTGATCATATCTGTACACAACCTATTGGAGCTCATGGTATAAATGCGCCAGTAAAAAAGAGCCCCAGGAAAATCATCATGGTCTATGTAGTAAATCCTTCAGTAAGAAGGCCCAACCATAAGAAAATCCATGTTTACTCTGACCTGGAACAAGGAAACCACAATCAAGCTAGCCAGTACAGTAGGAAGTGTTTCATAATGTGTCTTCATAGACTCCCATGAGATGGTCTATTGAGAAATATAAGGGTTGTCAAAGGCTCGCCGAGCTTACATAATACCATGTTGACCCCTCTAATAATAGTACATAATGTCTCCCACAAATGGAATACAAAGGATCTGGTAGACATCCTTTGGTATCATAGACATCTCACTAGTGGGAAGATGGAAGGTGTTGTGCTCTTAATTTCATCTCTCAAAAAGAGCAGTCAACAATCAACAATTTACCCGGTACTCAGGTATATTGATAAAATGAAAGAGATCACACTAGAAGAGCAGTCCAAACTCATCATCCATCAGGAAGCCAATCAAATTAAATACTCGAGGGTACTGACCATGAAAATTGATGATACCATATCATGTTGCACAATAAAAACTACAACAGACATCAATCATTAGACAAGTTTAGTGTAAACAAACAGTACCAACAAACAGACTCAAAAAGAGATCAGAGGTTACAAATGCTCAAAAAATCAAAGGTTCAAATAAAATAGAAAGCTCACTATCCTGAAACAACAGAATAGTTACTGCAAATGAAGGATTTCCAGGAAATGATAAAAGTTCTACCGAAAACAAAACTTTACATGGGAAAAAAAATAACATTTCTTGTAAATGACATAATATCCCAAAAAATAAAATATGCAATAGGAAACGAGACAAGGTTTCCCATAAATGATACTTCTTCCGAAAATGAAAGGTTATAAATGATAAATGAAACAACAAGGACGGGAAACAAAGAAACATAAATTAAATCATTTTTACCATAAACAAAAGAACATTACCACAAACGAAAGTAAAATTATAGTAAACGAAAGGGAATTTCCGAAAAATGAAACAACAAGAAAATTACAAATTTGACCTACAATTTTTTCCTATGAAAATAAAAAAATGCAAAAATCGATTGCATGGGAAGGACAACATATCGGTGGTCCATAGTGGGCAAGCCTCTGATGACATTTGATCAGCTCAAAGCAGTGTGACTCGATAGGAATAGACATCTTTTCTCCAAAGATCTCAATTTCTTCAAATGGCAATAGTAAAAATAGGATTTTCAACCTATTTAAACATATTTTCCTAATTAAGTGACCTTTTTTACCCTTTTTTGGTCAATTTTACCTATCTTTTGATCAATTTTTTCCTCATATCAGGATCAAATCAACTTGAACGATCAAAATGGTATCATCACGATTTTGATTCTAAAATCAAATTTTGACTCAAATTTTTCAAATTGGCCAATTCATCATTTATTCAGTTACTCAGGTGATTTCCTTTGATTTTGCTTCCAAGGGGGCAAGATCAACACAATTGACACATAAATAAAAATTTTGACACAATTTCAAACTTGAGCATGATCAACCTTGTCGTTATCATTTAATCAACAATCAGTGAATTTCAGTGGATTTTTCAAATCTTCATCAATCATCAAATCAGTTAATCAAAACCATTAAATCTTCTTCATCAATCAAGTCAAATCTTCAAATCAAGTTCCATATCAAAAATGGAATTTCATTAGTTGGGGCATCAATTCCATCAAAACTTATATCAAGTTGGTGGTCCTAATTCAATCTGTAAATTAATCGATCAACCTTGTAACGAGTAATTTCATTAGGTCTCATATCAAATTGTTTGGTCTTATCAGTGTTTCAATATCACCATGGGAATATCAATTTCATCGCACACATCAATTTGATAGGTACCTTATCATAACCTCAGTAGATAATTGACTTCATCGAGGATCATATCAAGTTAATTATCTCAATCAACCTTTTGATGGTAATCAATTTCATTGCACCACATCAAACTAGTTACTCACTCAGCCTCTCAAAATCTTCTTTCCAATAATCAGTTTCATCGCTTCACATCAAATGGATTATTCAGTCAAGTTTTCAAGATCTTTCCTAATGATAATCAATTTCATCATATCACATCAAATTGGTTATTCATTATCATCATTCAACCTCAGACAGGTAATCAATTTCATCACTTCACATCAAATAGGTTATTCTAGTCTTAATCCATCATCATACATCAGTCAAATTGTAATCAGTTTCATTAGGATTCATATCAAACCATTCACTCAATCAAAATCTTACCAACATCATAAATCATACATTCTTTGTATCAAGACATTGATCACACATCAATTCAAAGTGGGGAAAATGTAATCACCTAAAATTTGTCTAGTACTAATCAGAGGCCTAAATCTCAATAGAATTTCCTTAGGTCCTAATCAATGTTGTTAAATCAAGATCGTCCTATAAAGAATATATATGAGTGTTGTACTGAATTAGAAAGAATATAATATTTTATTTCATTCACAATATATACTTCTAAATATTTACTGAACTATAAATGCAAATGTATGTTCTTCATATGTGTTGTGGTAGTAATATGAACTCGTGATTGATATATTTCCATAGCATATACAAAGATATATAAATATAAAACATAACAGTCATGTCTATGTAGAGACATGAGTGTATGTGTCTTATGCCATGTACGGTCATGTCTTTACATAGACATGTTGTTTCGCATGATGCTATTTATTCACTAAGTAAAGTGATGTTTGTATAACACTCATGAGTTACGATAACTATCATATGATATTTATCGTAACACATATATTAATATGTGTTACAATAACTATCATACGATAGTTATCATAACCCATATGTAATCTATGTAATACATCGACCACAATCGATATAACAGCCTTGTCGAATATGAAGAATTTGATTCACTTTATGTTAATGTAATTAAGCATATCGAATATTTTATATATATATATATATATATATATATATATAAGTCAATCATATCGAAGCTATTATTTAACACTCCCTCTTAGCAAGAGAGGATTGATCAGAATCAATATCTCAAGATGTAAGTGTTATGTGATCCCTGACTCAATTTGGAACTAGATATAACAGTTAATCTCTTTATATTAGGATAACTGACAAGATCTGGAACGTAATCAACCTGATATAATGAATTATCACAATCCCCGACTCAATTTGGAACTAGATTTGTGATAAGTAATGGTGTCAAGATATCCAATGCAATTTGGATCAAAACTTAAGGCACATATTATCATAATCCCCGACTAAATTCAAAATGAGATTAAATGATAACTTAAAACATGACTTCATATCAAGATATCTGACACATCTCGGGACATTAATATAATGTACTCATCCTGATAGAAGAGTTATCGCAATCCCCGACCAATTCAGAACTAAATTTAGTGATAAAAATCAAGATATCTGGCACATTCTGGGACCACAACTTAATGTAGTCTAATCTTGATTCACATGTTGTTATAATCCCTGACCAATTCAGAACTAGATTTAACAACTCTGAAAATTCAGTGTCAGGACTAGTGACTACAATACATAGTCATACCTAACACTAGGTTAAGCTATTGTCTAAGTCGTCACCTAGCAATAGTAACCCAACACATATGAAAGATCGTCACCTTTCATAATATAACACAAAATGAATGGGCTCGTAAAGTCACACATATGACATCCACCTTGACTCTTCTAAGAGGGTGGATCCATCTTGGCTCATCGCAGAGAGTGGAAACCAAGATTTCCACCTTAGACTTTTCTATCAAAGATAAGAATCATTTAAGATATAAAATGATGGATCACTGACGCTGAAACCTTCTTTTCAGCTAAGGCTTTACTCCTCAACATACCAAGGTTATCTGAGAGTACACAATATTCTATCTAGCAAGGGTTTTAGTAAGAATATCGACCATTTTTTCTCCACTGAATTGCATTTGTTTGCATTGTCTCATAGTCTTCGTGAATTTTGAACTTACAAAGTATGCACCATCTTGACATGGTACGCTCCCTCTGAATTTGTATGTCGAAGATCCTGGGGTGCCAACTTAATTTTATCTCTGGCTTCTCCCTCTAACATATAGCCTTCTCACATGGTAATAATCATAATTATCTACTACAATTTCTTGATTACTAAAGAACCAACAAAACATGGTCTACTCCCTCTGTATCAAGATCCTTGAATGTCCACTAATGCAGATCCTTTAGCTTCTCCCTCTGTCATGAAGATAAACCCTGTTTATATACTCAACTAAGTGTCACTGTAGGATGTCACTTCATACCTACCTTCCTGAGAGAACCAATACGAATAGTCATAAGGTTACATCGGCTAGCATAAGATGCATTTTGATCTTTTCCAAGGCCACAACATTAACACTCCCTCTTGGACTTGAGGGAAGATAATAAAGACCTCTAGTATGATGTTTATCTCAATGAGCTATAGTCTCATGATGTATGAAATGCCTTAATCATGGATTCTATCCACGTGCATCTCATCGGCAATTCTATCCATGATTTCCCACTATTATAATCTCATAATTGTTTTACCTTCAATAGTGAACTCCCTCTCAATCAATATGATCGAGTTTTTCACAAGTTGACTGAATCATCTATTTCTTTAGAAGCTAAATTTTTCCAACTTCTTGACCTTTCTGAAGATGTCAGACTCCCTCGGAATCTAGATTTCATATGCTTTCATCCTTTTCAAATATTTTCAAGTATTTCCTTTCGTAAGGTGAGCCCATTATTATGATACTCGTACCCATTGTCGTTCTTCATAACATATCGGTTTTATTCCAATCCTTATGTTAATTTTCTTCTTTACTAATCACATCTCATTATGATAACTACCGATTAGATGTTGACTTTGTACATTATCAGTATCTTATTATATTAATCATTGGTTACTATCCCACTTATACTACCCCTTTTTTGATTAACTTAGATAGTTGGGACAATTACCTTAACTTATCCTTCTCTCTTCATCGAATGATGCTATGCATGATATAAATGATGTGTGTGTAACCAATTTATAATGCTATGCCAATTCAAATATATGTTGGTTGAATGTTATGTCGTCTTCAATAATTATCTGAGTAAGATTGTATGTTAACTGATCTCCCTCTTCTGTTCCGACCAATCTAGACTCCTTCCTTGTCGATTTGCATCACCCTCCAATTTGTTCTCCTCTCCATTGCATAATACATATATCCCACTCTAATGTCCCACTGTAATGTTCCTGTAATGTCCCTTGTCCAGTCATATTAGAATTGGGGTTGATACTATATTACAAGAGGCTTATTTCCATATGTGATTTGTACAAAATTCTTTATTTGTCTCAATTGAACTTTTGTTATGGCACTGATATCTTATCTTTAATAAATCAGATATTGCAGAAGTTGATCACTACATGGAATTTCCACTTCGCTATGTAGGAGTTTAACTGGCAAGGATTGTATCAAATATATTTCTCCATACTGAATTTAATAGACAACCCCTTTCCAATAGTGTGCTTCTTTGTTTGATATAACCATTCTTTTCAAGGTGACTTGCTGACTTAACTAAATGATCTTTCTTCCACGCAATAATGGTACATGAATATTATAGTATATGTTCCTCAATCCTCATCTCCTTTCCAAGAGCTAATAGAAACCTCCCTTCCTCTTTACTGACGTGAGAACCCTCCTATTATCTTGAAAGTAGAGGATTGAGACTCTAAACACTCTCTGTGATGATTCCTCATTGCAATATGATGCCAGTGCCGATAGATTGAATCCTTATGACATAATCAAGTTCTTACCCGATTCTCATTGATAATTCGTTAGTCCTTGACTATAGTGATATTCTAAAGATGAATCCAATCGAGCAGATGCTCATGTAGCACACACAACCATCAATGATGAACTAATATTCCCATATTTAGAGAGCGACTCAATCATGACAATATGGGATTGGTTGTATCAATATATGTACGTCAACTTGATGACTTGCCTCGTATGAATGAATAGGAGTTGTCGCTAGCTGATATTGGTTCTTTGAAGGAGAGACTAGTAGTAATCTTACAACAATGATTAGAAGGACGCATTCCAGGTGAACCGATCACAAGTGAATCCTGACTCTTGCCTGTACAATCATGAATCTGCCTATATTCTCTACAAATCGATAAGAGATATGTGTCTTAATGACTAATCAAGCATTTGATCATTTCTTCATGGGCTATACCAGTTTCTATGTAGACACGATATCCTCTTTGTCCTCTTCTTATTTATCTCTGGAATTCTATCAGGCGGCTTAAATGGGGCTATTGTTCTCTAAATTAGTGTATATATACTTCAGTATTTATTCTTTCCTTTCAAAATCGGGTATATTGAAATCAATAATACTATTTCATGTTTCTTAAATTTTCCCGAGTTAGGTCTCCTGAATGCGGATGAATTCTCTATATTAGAAATAATGATTTTCCTACTAGTTTTCTGCTAACTATGCATCCACGGCATGCTCTAATTTGATAATATTAAAACGTTGTTGGAAATAATTTCTATATTAATCCAATATCTCCCTTAGGACATATGTGATTGTCACGATTGTTATAATCCATAATCTGCATGTCATTTTTATCCTCCTTATCACTGGTTGATTCAAAATTGGATGATTAAGATATATATTTCCTTCAACAATGGCAGATTTTATTATTATTATATTTTAATCCTTTCATGATTGATGTTTAGACTGAGAACATATATGGAGTTTCGTCACCAATATCGTTGCTAATTTATCACCGATTGCTTGTGAATATATTTTATTCTCTTATAGGTTAGGCTCTGATACCATGTTGTTAAATCAAGGTCATCCTATAAAGAATATATATATGAGTGTTGTACTGAATTAGAGAGAATCTAATATGTTATTTCATTCACAATATATACTTCTAAATATTTACTGAATTATAAATGCAAATTATTGTTCTTCATATGTGTTGTGGTAGTAATATGAACTTAGGATTGATATGTTTCCACAGCATATACAAAGATATATAAATATAAAACATAACAGTCATGTCTATGTAGAGACATGACTGTACACGGCTTATTCCACGTATAGTCATGTCTTTACATAGACATGTCGTTTCGCATGATGTTTTTTATTCACAAAGTAAAGTGATGTTTGTATTACACTCATGAGTTACAATAACTATCGTATGATAGTTATCGTAACACATATATTAATATGTGTTACAATAACTATCATATTATAGTTATCATAACCCATATGTAATATATGTAATGCATCGACCACGGTCGATATAACAGCCTTGTCGAATATGAAGAATCTGATTCACTTTATGTTAATGTAATTAAGCATATCGAATATGATATATATATAAGTCAATCATATTGAAGCTATTATTTAACAATCAAGACATCAAATCCAATCTCAATCCCATTTCTCTGAGTGAATTTAATTTTCTTACATAATTCATCAAAAATCAAAGGTTCATCATCAAAAAGGAATTAATTCATTAATTAATCCTGGCCTAATTAATTAAATCATGAGACAAAAAATACCTTGGCTTGAGTTATAAATTAAGTGAATCAAATAAATGTCTTATTAGCCACTCAAGCACAAAAGGAAAAGTGATTGGCTTAGGCCAATAGGATCAAATCCACATGGATCACTCAAGATTCAATATCCATCATCCATCATGGCTTAATTCTAGCCATTGAATTCAAATTTGAATATTTCCCTCCAAAAGGAAATTTATAAAACTAAGCTCCATTAAGGCATTTGCATATCCATCCATAATTGCATAGACATAATGCTAGTTTGATTTCTTAGATCATTTTGTGCATTCAAGAACTCAATTTAGTTCTAGTTAATCATTTTAGATCTAAATTCATCTCAATTGTAGCTTAAAATCATGTAGATGCATAATTTGATCAATTAGCTTAATTGCAATCATTATAGATCAAAATGCATCAACTTAGGTCATTTTGGTTAAATCCTTCATTTTATGAGTGTCAATTACTTATCTAAATGCCTAATTCTAAGAGAAATATTAATTAGATAGTAATCTTCATGACTAGAAAGCAATAATTCAATTTCAAATGTTTTCTTTGATTGATTCTCTAACACTGACAATTGATGCAATGAGCTATTGAAGTGTTTGTGGTTGCAGGATTACAGGCATATTTTGACACACACATAACATATTTTTAGATTCGCACCCAGTAAGGCACTATTGAAACCATGAAAAGAACTAAGGGAGCACAAGTTGGGAAGACATATACCAATCATTCACATTAAGTCACAAATAAACATAAGGAAAAGGAATCCAAATGGATTTCCAAATTTTCCCATACAACATCTCATACACATGCAATCGGAGTGTTGCCTGGATCTAGTTACATACAACCACACAAGGGAAAACACTCACGCCATTCATTTCCAGATGAAAATATCAATGAATCCAATCCAAGATCACTAAAATTTCATCCATAAAAATGAAATCCACATGAATTTCACAATATCTACAAATCCTAAATCCAAACTATGTTATCAAGTGCTCAAAAATGGATGCATACTGCTCTCATGGAAAAAACGCTAAAATTTCAAACTCCTCCAAATAAAATTATGTTTAAACCCATTTTCCTTCATACCTTTCTCATCACAAAAATGAAATCAAAATCACAACATTCTCTTCCAATTTAAATCTAGAGAGGTATAAAAATGAAACCCTCATTTTCCGATAATCAAGAAGGAAATCATCAAATCCCCATTGAAATCTACCAAATCATTTTGTAATGTAAAGAAATTCTCCTCTTCTAGGCACTTTATTTGTTTCTCTTTTGTGATTGAATAAAGTTTTACCCCTCTTTTAGTAAATAAATTCTCCATATTATTCTTATACAACCAATTGCAAGGCATCAAATCAAAATTCAAGCATGATTTGAAGAGAAATCAAGAAACTTACCTCCAAATGAAGAAAATTAAGAAAATAGTAACACGTGAAGAAATTCTCCACCAAATGCCACAAAAAAATGAGGGAAGGGGTTTTTCGACGTGAGGAATCCAATGGAAACACTCCCACAAAATGATCTTAACTCAAAAATCCTCCATGAGCCCAAAATTCAATTCCCAAAGAAGGGTTTTTGTTAAAAACTTCATAAAATTAGAAATAAGAATCAATAGAATCCTTCAATGTACATTTTTTTTAGATATCTATAAAAAGGCTCACCTTCAAAACATAAACCACAATAAACATCTAATTTGAAATTATAAAACAAACTCTAGAATTAAAATCACACAATCAAAAGATTAAAAATCAACAATTATAATAAAATACTTCAAAATAACATTACTCGGCAATAATAAATATAATCATAAAAATTAGTAGATGACTTTGCCCAAGGACCCAATGCACAATAAAACTCTTACACTGACCGAGGACATTACAACAACACAAAAGCAACAAAATACAAAAACATATCTTAGCACACCAAATAGGGTTGCCAATTGTTACCTCTCGGGAACTAATTGGCCAAAATAAACAATGTGGCAATTGTCATCCAACCAAGCATGACAATTGTGGTTAGAGGAAACATTCTTCCATATGATTAACTCTATATTAAACATCATTAGGTTTAATACATATGTATGTATGTTTTTGGGCACACTCATCCCTGCCAATTCAAGGAGAGTTGATGCCTGGTACATGTCCATGTTAGTACAATAGTCAAAGCACATGTGCATATATAATATCAAATAGTGAAGGAGATCAATATATCGTGTGGACCTCACAAATGAGCAACTATGACTTTGTCCCTCTTTGTACAACCACATCATACACAATTAACCATAATCAATAACATAACCATGATAATAATAATCAAACATCAGTAGATACATGCAAGTAACCATCCTCCTAAAATATTATGGCATCAACTTAAAAAAAAACATGTATATGATCATTTCTCGACATCTAAATAAAAACATTCCAAATTGCACTTACACTATATTTATCCTTATCAGCTATTATCCACAATAATCTAGTATTTGTATTATCCCACCAAGATCATGTTAATATAACCGAATACCATTTCATTTACCATAACCATTATAGCATATATTCTATGATTATAAAGTAAAAAAATATCACCACTAATACATCAATGTAACAATAATGCTTACCTCTTCCTACATATGAGCTCAGTCCAAAGCTACATTACCTTTGTACGGAGGTGAGGTTGGGGTGGCACTACACTTTCTCCATTTCTAGGTAAAGGGATTCTTGATGAAAGATAACATACTTTTGGTCCCAAGTAAGGGAATATTTTTATGATAGATGTATGCTTTCAATAAATGAAGAGGTTGTAATCAAGGATAAACATCTCTTGTAAAATAGATAATCCCCAAGGAAAAAAAACAATTTCATGCAAGAAATCATGTTACGGGATAAACAAATACCACTTAGCCAAGGGCAAGTAGATCCTTAGAAAGGATAGGAGATTGAAACACTACTCTTGCCCCCAAGTATGGAGACAAGGATAAGAAAAACTATTATTTTTCTCACAAAGTATGATTTCACATGATATTGTACAACCATGGATGATAATGAGCCCTCAAGAGATAGGATAGCAATGTCACATAGTGAGGATAAACATAACATGAACTTAGATGTTATTTAAAATAATTAGGATTTAGATACCACTCATTGTTATATATTACATAAATGATATCATCATCAATGAGTTGTTGAATTTTACAATGCAAGGCTTGACATTCATTATTAGAGTGGTCATGATATTGATGGTACATACAAAAAGGAATATTTTGAAAATATTGTCTATGTTTCTTGTTTTGTTTGGGTCAAGTAATCAACTTGGAATGAAAAAGTTTGGACAAAGTGTTATCATGGTTAAAGTGAGGCATAGAAGACACAGATGTCAGGTAGAAAATAGGGGATGAGATGTAAACAAAGGAGGATGTTCAAAACCTCAACCTTCCATAGGCAAGTCTGTTGTAGGTCTCTTATGAATCTCAATGCTTTGTTGCACACATCCTAAACCATGTCCATTGTAATTTTCAAGATTAAGAGTTGAAAAGGTAGGAGGATAAGGCCCAATATTAGGCTAAATTGGACTAAAATTTAAATATGTCCAATCAACATCCATACATGTGTTTTAATAAGAAGTTCAAGTCTGAAATTTAGGAACTTTTCCTTTGATACAAAAGGTGGGTGTCAACTCTAATGATCCCCAATCATCCTCTTTAGGATGAGATGGTGTTTGTATTGGAGAAATAATTGAATAAATTGAAGAAGATTGATATTGCATTTGTATGTTGTTATCAACTTCCAAAGGTTACATCTTATTGTTGTGGATAAACTTGATTTTGAAATGAGGAGTAGAAGTGACGGATTGCATAGCATGAATCCAACGCCTACATAGAACAAGGTTATATCTGGGAGTATTGGACATTACATGAATAAGTGTGTGTATAGTTGTAGGTCCTCTTTAATAATAAATGTGAGTGTACCTAATGAAATTTTATCAATATTATGAAATCCATGAATAGGAATAGAACTAGGTTGAATAAGAGAAGTATCAACTTCTATTTTATGTAATAGGTTAATGTTATACACATTAAGAGTTGAACCATTATCGACTAGAGTACATCTTATTTTATTATGATTAATTAGGACTGCAATCATGAGGGGATCACATTGGTTTTGAACTTCTAAAGAAGGTAACTCATGTTGGTGGAGCTCATTTTTTGTCTTTGGTTCATGAACAGTGATGCAAAAGTAACCTGCAACACCAAACAATCTCTTAGGATCATACTGATCCAGCCATCAGTTTCATCATATTCATCAAATTTAGACCATTATAGTCTTAACATATAACAATCTCTTTCATCATCATAAAAATCACTACTTATGTCCACAACATCTCCCTACTCATCAACTTCAAGATCACTTTACTTTGTTTCTTTAACTCTTACCCTAAGGGTCCAACATCAAAGGTCTATTAGGCCTTGGCAACATACCACCTCTGCCACAACTCCTTGTTTTCCAAAGATTGTTTTCCACACAGAGGAACATGTTTGTTTTATCATACTAGGAAAGGTGAATTAACATCATCTATCTTCAGGCCATGCCAACTGACACTTGCACTTCTTAGGCTCTTCACCTTCAACCAAAGATCTATGTACACACCTTCATTAGTTCATAAATAATAACAACAAAGTTACTATCTATTGCAAGGATAGTTAATCATACTATCCTCAATTCAATGTATTTTTCATCTTCGAACATTGGTTAAAATATGAACAATGAACAAGATCAATGCCATACCATTGAAAATGACCTCCATTCAACACCATTGAATAGACATACTCCAGATTGGAAAACAACAATTGTTATTTGTTGACTATCATACAACTTAGGATTGTCTCTGACCTTATCATAATTGTCTTACAATATTTGTCATTTATTCTCGTAGGGATAACACAAGTATTTAAATAATATTCATGCCTATTAAATGTGATTAGGAATCCTTCAAAATGGAAACCAATTTCCCATTCATGAATCCAAATACAAGAAACTTAAGTCTTTACATGAAGGATATATTCAAACATGATTAGCATTTTCACTTCATGACAGGAAACACCACCATTAGGACATCCAATCCTTAATGAATTCACTCCCAAAATTTATTAAAATTTTCATTACATTCCCCTAACCCTGCATGACTATTAACTTTCACTTAAAACTTAAACAACCAATAAAAATAAATCAAAACAGAGACTGCACTCTCAAAACACAGGAAATTCATTGCAACTATCTGTTAGGGCATTGATTTGCTCCCAAATTACACAACCATTCACTTTAAAACTAATTGCATATTAATATATATTGAATCTACTAACAAATACAAAAGAATGATATTTTTCCATTGGTCAAAACTTAAGGAAACATTAAACCCTTGTTGCTACCCTGTAAATGAGGGTTTGAAACCTGTTTTCACAAAATCTACTGGATATCACTTGATTCTTCATGAAAGAACCTATAACTTAACTCAAATGAAATTTAATTCACCTTAATACATCCTAAAATTATTAAATCTTCATTTCCAATCCATTTGCATTATATAAGTACTTAGGAACAGCAGAAAACGTGACTTATCAAGGAGGCAGTTTAATAGTAACTTAAATTCAAACACAAAATGCTCTTCAAATTAATATATGGATATATTGCATGATAGTTTGATGGGGATAAATCTCCTTTGTGTCCTTTCCATCCCCTTTTAAAATATTCAACAAATATTTTTCATCCAAACACTTGACTGACCACCATTTCTATAGAACCATGGTGACAATCATAGGTGTGATTGTTCCAACTTGTCAACAACTTCCTCCAACTTCACCACCTTGATCGATTCGACCATTTCAAGCTTTATAAACACTTCTTCAACTTGTTTGATAGTTACAACCATCCTATGACCGAATACATACCTTTTGGACAATATTTTAATGCACTTTGCTTGACAACAATTTACAACAACTTGTCAACTTTTGGATTTGAACTCCCATCTTGTTAGGACATTACATGGACACCTCTAAAAACTAAAAATGGACTAAATAGAACTTTTTTAGACCTTTTTAACCCTTCCATGGGTCTTTTTACATATTTTAAGCATATTGAATCAAGTGACTCTATTAGGACCTTGATGTGTTGGAATTGGATCAGTGAGAGGTGTTGACATTCATTGTTTGTCATTGATGTCAACATATGTTTCAGAAGAAGATAGATAGACTAGTTATTACTACTATGTAGTTGATTGAAAAAATTGTATGGGCACTATACGGTTGATTTATAGCATGCAAAGATAGGGATGAGTAAAGGGATGTGTTGTGATCTTATCTCTAAGATCACTTGGCATAATGTTGCAGATATAATGAGATAAAGTGGTTTTACTAGAAACTGGTTACTGGACTGCGACAGAGAATTATGACAGATTTAGTCTCTGTATTTTGGATATATCTTTGATGAGAGCACGAGGTGTGACCTGTGAGATTAAGGCATGGTAGAAGACTCTTAGGAGAATGTTTCTTATGATTTTTGGGTCGCTATGTTGTTGGTGACGTCAGCTGAAGCGTGTGATCTTGCGAAGATCTATTTGAGTCTGACTGGAGAGATGTAACGTGTTTGAAAGGTGGCAAGCATGGATTTCGGATCCCTAAATGTATTTGATGAATTGTAATTAATGTTTACTTGTGTAAGGTACTGTGTGTATCTTAGAAAGGGTCTATTTTGTTATTTTTACATTGGGAAAGCCTTAATTAGCCGGCATAATTTGTTATTGTAATAGTGTATAAAGGAGAGATCTTTTCTTATTGAAAAGCATGGAGCAAAGTATGTACAATGTGAAAGCTGCGAGCTTGTGTCTGCTTATTGTAGAGCAGAGGTTGTCATTGAGAGACTTCATTGGAACTGACCAAGAAAATACAATTTCTATCAGACAGTTCATTGGATTGTATATTTCATATACATCTATATTTCAGACAGTGAGTCCTGAAGGTGGATTTAACCTTCTTTAGGCAGTGAGCCTTTTGTTACTCTTGACTCCTAACAGGGTCTGTCCTGTAATAGGGACTATGTATTATATGCATTAATAAGCTCCTAACAGGGCTAAATCTTTTAGCAAGGATACTATACTCTCAGTAAATTATTTGTGGGTGCCAATTCCCACCGGGGTTTTACCTTTAACAGGGTCTCCTCGACAACAAAATATTGTGTTATGGTGTTATGTTAACTATGTTATCATTTGATTAAATTTTTGGTTTATAAATTTTAAAGTTTAATAATCTGTCACTCAACTGATTCACCCCCCCTCCCCATCTCAGTTGTGTTGGTGGATTTTTATTCCTAACATGATGCACTCATTGAACAAAATGACCCTCGTTGTTTTTCACAAGGGTATATTATGCCTTGGATTACATCACAATAACATTTAAATATAAGCATAGATCCAATATGAATGGAATTGAACATTTTATCCTCCTGGTTTTCTTTTTTACTAGGTGCTCTTGCACCATACTCCCGAGATTGAAAATTTTCCAAGTCTTTTGGAAATGTTCTCTGTAGGAAAAAAATTGGACTCAAAATGTCTAGCCTTAGCTTTGTCTTTAGTTGTGCTTCTTTGAATCTTTATCTCTTGTCTCTGTCTCTTTACCTCTTGTCTTTTCTTCACTTTTTGTGCCTCTTCTCTACCATGTCTTCAACTGAGACTCTCATCAATGGAGTTCATATGGCTTCTCTTCAAGGTGCTTCAGCAACATCTCAAGTCCACCCTCCAATGCTTATTCCTTGTGCCTCACCCGGGAGTCCTTTCTCGCCTCTCACCCCAAGACTTTTGGAAACCAACTGGACCATCTCCTCTGGCCCTAGACCATATGATATGGCCCTTTGATAGACCTTCATGTCTGCCTACCTGTAGCTAGTGGACATGCACCCTGCAACCAAAAACTCTGACTCCATAGGGTGATTTGAACTTTGTTTATTGGGTTCCATATCCCCTTCACAACTATTGCTTTCAAAACCTAATCAAACCATTAAGTTTGTCTTCCGGACTCCAAGTGACCCTTAAGGACAAAATGGATTACTTAGGATTTATGTTCTTCCCAAGACCCAAGGGACCTAAATGGATTTTAGATGGTTTTTTCTAGGTCAACATGACATGAAAAAATCATTGGTTCTGCACTTCCAACCCACTACTGAACACTTACTTCACAAAAGACTCATAATCCTTGTAGCTCTTCCTAGACATTTTTTCCCACTTAACTCCTTATTCCTCCAAAGGACCCAACCAACCAATAGGTTATTATGAAACCCTTTACAGAGTTACATCGTACCCCCAAAAGGATTGGTCTGTTTCACAAATCAAGGGTTCCAACCCTTACTGAGACTAGGAGACCTAATTGTCCTAATTAGGCTTGTTTTCCAAAGGAAGTGCTTCACAATGATGTTGCCCCACCAATCCAACAACTTGGATGTCTTCTATATATGAATTGATCACCAAATCCAAAGGTAGAGGCTTTGGTCAATCACCCGACTCCAGATATGGAACCTTTTCTATTCTTCAATTCAGTGGCCACATAGAGATGTCCACCTAGGGCATCAAATTTCTTCCTACTCCCGCTAGGAACCTACCAAAATCCACTAGATTAGTAACATGCATTGGCCATACTTTCATTTCATCCAGGTTTGTTAATAACCAAGGTTGGAATTGCAAGATATGGCCATTTATTTCACAAGCCCTAGAAATGTTGTTTATACATACCACCAGTGAGTAAATTATTGTTTTCTTCCACCACACAGAGAATCAAAACCTTAGACTTGATGCATATGAAAGATAAGAGACAACCCTATTATCCCCAAATGACTTCAAAACATTTACACATCGTACAGGGCTGTACACGATCTCAGAACACAAAAAATGCAAGAATTTCACAGTTTTATTCAAATCTCCATATGCAAAATCATTTCAATCTCCTCCTCTCTCTTGGAGAGAATGTTTTCATCATTTGTATGCCTTCCCCAACGGTCTCTATAATTGATTTCACATTTTCTTCTCTCCACATTTGCACCTCCTCACTTCACAATATCTCATACACAGTTATACACAACCCATTCATCAATCTTCAAAGGATATATGCATGTTAGACCTGAGATCAGATTACTGAGAGCGGGGTGAATCGGTAATCTATAAAATAAACCAACTTTACAACCACTTAAAATTTAATCACCACTCACAAGATTAACCTTAATAGCAGTAAATGAAAAACCTAAGCATCCAAGATCATCCACAAATTTGACACACTAATTTATCTCATGGAAACCCAAATAGGGGGAAAAAACCACAGTGGGGATTAGTACCCACTAAAATAATGTACTCTTCTAAAGTACGCTTTGTGAGGAGCTTAACCCTCTTAGGAGTTTACAACAACACTATTCGGTGCTACTCTGTTAAGGGATTTACCTTAGGCCTATTAGAACCTTTACCCTGTTAAGAGTAGCCTTGTTAGAGGACTTAAAACACAAGCTAATGTGTCACCTTGTTAGAGGATTTACAATAAAGATCTGTTAGGATCTACCCTGTTAAGGGATTTCAACTACTGTAACTATTAGGAAACATCAACAACAATGATCTGCAAAATAGCACTACCTCTTCTTGATCAGATCCACTGAAACACACAATTTAATATGAACATATTTAACTCTTCCCTGGCTTGATTACAACATGCACCTTACACCGCACTTGCACAACACTCATGATCAACACACTTTGTATTCAACTTCAACCATTATATAATGAACTATTAAGTCCATTACCTTGATCAAACCCTAAAATGAAATTGCAAATCATCCTCCTCAAATCCAACGCGCCAAACAAAAAAATTAAATACACAAAACATATTTCCAAGACCACGTTGGCCTATACAATGATTTACATATGAAATTGAGCTAAAGAGTCAAACATGTTTTTACCATA
Organism: Thuja plicata; assembly: GCA_018584345.1. NCBI lineage: Eukaryota > Viridiplantae > Streptophyta > Pinopsida > Cupressales > Cupressaceae > Thuja > Thuja plicata. Next base: position 6,880,468 of record MU225325.1, on the reverse strand, counting down.
CTCAAAATTCATCAAGCATCTTCTCCACAAGATAACAATGATCAATGTGATGCCAGATCATCACCTCAAATCATTAATACACGTCATCAGATCATAAATCATTCATCGTTAATCACCACCACATCGATATCAATTATCGATACAAGATCTATCATTGGTAGCTCAAGAACATAAACACTTAACCTGTTGAATAACACTATTTTTGTTCACCGATCACTTAACCTTCTCACCAATCACTCAAATTAGTTGTGATTGCAACTGTAGCATATAAATATTGTTTATCACCATATCCTATGATCTCGCCAAAAGATACATCAGAGATTCGACAAGACATTCAAATAATCTATCACATGTCATCAATTGTTCTAGCAATTGTACTATTATACTCTATTTGATTAAAACTCTCACATAAACTTACTTCGGAAGTAGCGGTCATGCATTTGACATCCATAGACATACCTAAGTCTCCCCTAAAGATAACAACCACTGAAACTCAACATTCATCACAAATATGCTTGACAGCATACTAAGAACACAAAGTCAATAGTTGACATCAATGACAATATAATATCTGATCATCCTGTAATCAAATCACTCTGTCATCACCAAAACACACGTACCATCACTACATCAAATATGCCAACAATGCCTTTATATACCAACTACAACACAAAATAACATCAATTATGTCGGTCTAATTAGATGTAAAATACACCACTTGGATTGTTATCCCTATTTCATTCTCCAAAGCATGCAAAAGGGAAAAGAAACATGTGAGGCATCACACCAAGTTGACACCCCTTTATATCCAAATTCATTTCTGTTAACACCACATAACATCACATGGACCAAAATAACTTGAGTCGGCCCTAAAGGATAAAATTGATAATGTGTGTTGGCCAAACAAACATAGAATATAGTGTGGACCTCCTCAACAATCATGGATGCACAACACAGCATCACCTAACACCAACATACCCATATCTAAGTACCACTACACAAGATCACCTGAAGGCAGAGGAACACAAAGCATTCCAGCAAATTGTTACTTTGTCACTATTATGTTGAAACTCAAAACATCGTATCTATTGGTGTGGATCGAATGGGACCATGAAACCTGAGATGTATCAACTTTGGAAAACTACCAACAACATACTCCAACCTCAGAGTTATATGAATCAATCTACCATGATGCAAAGAAAAAATCAAAACATAGTTTATCAAACTATTCACTGAATAGTCATACTTAGCCATTTACATGTGCAAACATTAGGAACCTTTTCCAAAACTCTGAATAAGACCTAAGACATTTGAATACACCCCTAATCGTCACCAGCAATATTTTTTCACCAATGCCAACATATCTATTCTCAACTAATACTACACTACTCCATTAATAATGGAACATTGTTAATCACTTATCCCGAATCATAGTTGACATCATTGACAACAAGTTCGACATCAATGACAACCTAATATACATATTTGCAACAATAATGACTTCTAGTCATTTTGGTAATAATGATTCGCGAATCACGGGTAACATTTTCATCTTATTTTGGTTTATCTTGTTAATTACTCTTTTCCATTTGACAGTTTTCACCTTTTTCAATCTTATTCCATCGAAGTCGTCTCTTTTTGCAAATAAGATGGGGAGGAGAGTGGAACCATGTGTAGCCTTCTACATGTGATAGATGGAGGATTGATGCTGAGGTTTGGGAAAAGTTGAAGAAGGATGAAGTTACTCAGCATTTGGAGCGACTTCATGATGTTGATCCTACAATACCGAGGATTTTGTCGTTGGTTGGCATAATAGAATTGTCCATGTTTTCAACATGGATTTGGTGTTAACTAATGACTTAATTACCCAAATTATAGGTTTTTCTATCAAGGGAAAGAACATATTTAGAGATTGAAAGGCCCTAGCTTCTACTCTAAATAGATTTTTTTGAAAATGGGAGCGTGATAAGCTTGTCAGAACCACTACATTGGGCTACAACTGCAACTTCATCAAGCCTTGTTGGGTGAAGATAGTAGGGGTAATTATGAGATACTTCACCTTGAATGGGCATTTTACTAGTCTATTTAGCCATCATTTCATTCTTTTCAATAACTTTCACTATAAACAACTAGAGTTTTTTCCATTCTACATATTGTCTTCCCTTGAATCTAGGATACAAGACCATGTTAAAAAGCCTAATCTCCTTGCCCTTCATGAAGGCATGATTTTTCTTAGTACAGAAAATGCTAAAGACTTATCTCTCCAAGCCAACCCTAAAAGGTTGAAAATTAAACACAAGCAATATAAACCAATCTATGTACATTACATAGATATGCCAATGGATTCTGAGGATAGAGCTTATAGAGATGAATATGAATTAGTTTTTGGGGATGATGAAGATGATTCCTCTGTGCCTGAGATACCCTCCAAAAAGAAGTCTCGTCAGGTGTGGTCTAATGGTTCCTTCTTTCAAGAGGAATAGAATTATTTGGCCAAGAAGAGGAGAAACCCCTCTATGCATTGGTAAAGGTAGTTTTGAGGAGAAAAATAAAATTGAGGTGAAAGGGAAAGGTCTTCTTGTGGAAGAGGAGTTAGTAGATGTTAGAAATGGAAGAAGATGAACAAGATCCTGAAGTGAATGATTTTGAAGCTAACTCCCCTTTGCAAAATGTTCAAGGGGATGATGTGATGTTTGAAGAACGAGTTAGAGAGGATCGATCCAATCATACAAAGGATGATCTTTCTAAGAAGAACAACAATTTAGCCTAGGACATAATTGCTATGATCAAGGAGCGACTTTAGGGAAAGCAAGGCTAAATTGGTTCCTCTCTATATTCAACATTATCGATGAGAAGATGTAGGATTTTCAAAGGCAAATGGAAAAATTGGAAATAGGGGCAAGTCCCAAGAGGAATAAGGAGGAAAACTCTAAGATGTCATCCATCTTGAAGAAGGTGCTCACTGACATTAAGGTCCTCAAAACTGACTATGGGGCCATGATAAAGAAATTGGAGGAAACTTTCAGCAATGTGAACAAAAAGCTAGATTTGGTAGTAAAGGTGAGTTAATCTTCTATGGTGAATAATGTTGAAGGGCTCGAGGTCCTTAAAGAATAAAGGCAAGAATATGAAGATGTTTTCCCTAATAAAAGAGGCTCTGCATGTGGAGGAAATAATGACAACGTGGGCAAGGGTATAAAGGATAATGCAAATACTTTGGATGTTGGTCAGGGAGTAATGTCACTTCTCAGAAGCATGGTCAAACTGCTTAGACTCATAGCCATTATAAGCAAGTTGAGGACCACTCTAACATTATTAAGGAGGTGGTTGACCTCCATAGTCGTCTGATTAACAAAGACTTGAATGTTTCTTATATTCTGAAGGAGCTCCAATAGTGTCCTTTATGCTCTTTTGAATGTATTTCTATTGGTTGTTTGTTGTTGGTCAGTTGTTGGTTTGTTGTTAGTTTCCTATGCTTTCTATTTAGGAAACTTTTGTTGAAAAGGGTTTCAAAGTCCCTTCATAGCATGTTTTACCGTTAATAAAAAATATTGACATCTTGTTAGATTGTCCTCATTTTTCAAAGTGCTATGTATTGGGGATTCAACAGATTTGATTTTTTATCATTTTTCTTGTTTTGAGTGGGGTGTCTTGATTCTTATTACATGTGCAAAAATATTGAGTGGGCATATTCGCAATGTTAGTGGTGCAACCCTTACTAAGTATTGTAAAAATAAAAATTAGTTGCATTGTGTTTGTACCTTTTATAATATGCATGTATGGGTGGGCATGATAGCATCTAAGAAAATAAATGATAAATCTATCATAACCATTTGTATGCCACACATAAAAATTTAGTCCAGATCAACATAATTGTGTGGTTAAGGTATTGATAAGTAAGCCCAATACTGTCAATATCCAAACTAAGTAAATTATGTGCAAATAAGAACACAAAATGAAATAGGCATAACTTGTCTCATTTCCAATTATGTTTGTTTTCTTAATTATTTGGTAGATCGCTATATGTTAGTGTTTGTTTCCTTAATTATTTGGTAGATCATTATATGTTAGTGTAATATTTCCATTTATGTTTACTATTTTAGCTATGAAGTTCATTATGATAGCATTGCATTGCATGTGAAGTGGAGGAAGATCTAAAGGCTTGTGTCTTTTTTACATATCATTTACAAATTTCGTGAACATTATATTAAAAGGAAGGTATGCAAAAATGCTTCCTAAACTGATCTGAGATGAGTAATGTGCAAAATATAAGATATTTACAAATACCAAAGAAAAAAACATATAAAACATAAACAAAATCATACAACACAATTGTACATGGGCAAAACTCTTCACGAGGAGAAAAATCTCTCTAAAGTAACTCAATGTATTATTTAATAAGCTAAAAACCATTACAATACACTTGTAGAACAAGCCTTTATAAAAGTATCACCAACCAAAGATCTTGAGAAAATCCAGCAACATAATAATACCTACAAACTCACTAGTATAATGCCTCCATCTCAAACATCCTACATTTAAAAGTAGTATATAAAACCTCAAATGGTAATTACAAAACAAAACCACTCAAAAAAGTGGCAACCAAATACCTAATTAAAAACCATCCAAATTCCAAGATGATTTTATATGCTAAAAAAACATATTTCTTCCAATTATTATGAATGCGTTATAAATCATTCATCAACTCAAACATTCTATTTTGGATTCATTATCGTCATCCAAATATGTCTCATGATATGGCATAGCATGCATCATAAGTTGGTCAATAAATGTAACCTTTTGTTATAACCATTTTCTATGTCCTGGACATTTTTGTATTTCTAACACAGGAGGCCACAAATTTTAATCTAAGAGATTGTTGGGGCCTAGTTTTTTTAATTGTGGAGCTCAAAAATCTATAAAACAAGTATCTTTCTAAAAATGATCTCAAACATCCCTAAATTTTTATTTTACCCAAAAACAAAATTTATAGCCTAAAATTGATTTCCTTTTGTGTTTTGAAGTCCATAAGTTGCATTCGTGATATATTCAACATTAGGAACAAGGTCAAGACACCTTTCCTAACACATGTAATGTTTTTTTTAATAATTTATTTATCGTTCTTTGACATTTTTCTTCACTTAGTGTCAAAGGCTTCCTAAAGTGGGGGCAAAATGTGAGGTTGGAAGTTATATACTCTTCTATCTCCACCTTAATTTTATGTACTCATTTTAATGTACATTTTCTAGTGTACATATTAGGATACATATTAGGATCATTTTCATGTGATTGGGCATTTTTGACCACATAAGGATACCACAAGTCCCCCATCTCTTAGGAATTTATCCCCTCGCAACTTGAAAAACTTGGGCATATTTCTATGGAAAGACTCTTGCACCCATGGGTGCAACTATCCAAATCCCATGTGCTTTCTAGTATATATGTGCAAGTTCAAATTTTTTTTTTAAAAGTTCCTTGTTCATTCAAGCACAAAATCTTAGCATACTTTCAATGGTCATTTGCTTGAAAACTTAATATAGGTTCATTTATAAGCTCACTTTGCTCTCCAATCATTCTTTACTCTTAAATTGGAAAACTTAGTATCTCATTTCTCCAACATATAGGTGATACACAAGGAAGCCATTACAAAGTAAGAACAAGGTATAAGTTGAAGACTAGAGAATATAGAGCCTCTTTGAGCATTAAAACCATAGAGTCCACATAGTTCCCTCCCCCTTTCCAATTCCCCACATCCATTATTTTATCTTCCCCACTCAAGCAAATCAATAGAAACCCTTTCCCTCCCCCATAACCATTCCCAAATTTATAAACCCCTTTTATCCCCCACCATTACCAAATGGGAAGCCTTTTCCAGCACATCCTTTTGTGATCACTTCCACATTCCTTTTGTCCCCATCACATTACATACACCACTTGGGATAGCTTCACCCCCTAGCATTTTATTTTCAAACTACCATTGTTGTGCTACGCGCACACAACAAACACCCCACATGAAATATCACACATCCATTATTTCGTGGTCTTGATGATGGTTAATATATACCAAATAGTGGATTAATTGCAACAATGTCTGAAACAACACCACTTCTTTTTTCCCCTTTTATACTTCGAAGATATTGTGATCAACGATAGGAGATTGGAGGAACTTCGGGAGCTCTAAGGATTTGGTAAAGCCATAAAATGTGTTGAGTAATGAGCCCTAAAATTTTCAAAGTTCCATCAATTGCATAGACAATATACTTAAAGTGGAAAAGTGTCATGTAGAAGTGATTTTCAAGACTGCAAGGCAAGAGTGCCATATTTTTTTTAAGTGTTCGTAAAAAACCCTGTCCCATGGAGGCATCCAAGCCCAGCTGAGAATTTTGTCAATTCATTTACTGGAGAGAAAAAATTAGGTGAAGAATAAGGTTGAACATCAACCCTCAAACTTGCATGCATTGTGTCATGGGTGCCCCCAAAAAGAAAAAAAACATTAAAGGTCCTTCGCTTTCTTTTTATATGAGCATGTTGAGGAAGTAGAGCAGAGCAGAATTCCTTAGAAAATTATTGGGACTTCACTGGATTAACGCCAATAAGGAAGTAGAGTAGAGCAGAATTCCTTAGAAAATTATTGGGACTTCACTGGATTAACGCCAATAAGGAAGTCTAGCAAAATGAAAACTAAATGAAATACAAACATTTTTTAATGATATACTTTAATTACATGTGATAAATCTAGTTTTTAATTGAATAGAAAAGTTGGGTTCCCTACTCAAACATAGATGTTTTTTCATTTTATAATAATAAAAAAAATCAGTAAGAAAACTTTGAACATTTTTATCTTAAAAGCAACTTGCTTAGAAGTCCAAGGCTGCTCAGTTCTATGTTCACTTTTAAAACTAGGATCTTGATGGAAAAATTAACTCAATTTACTAGTCCTGTTATTCCTTATGGTCCTTTTTGGATAGAAATGCTTATGTTCCATTAGGATGAACAAATATGTAATAAAAATAATTAAGGTCAAATGTATTTAAGAATGGCTATAAAATTTGGCAGCCATTTCATATGCAATAAAAAAAATAACTCAGGTCAAATTTATTGAAGAATAGCTTATTGCAATGATATGATGATCATGCTTGCATTTAAAAGTAATCATACAATTTGAGTTAAAATGGCATACCAAACCATAAAATGGCAAAACCAAAGACAAGCATAGGCAAAGCGCTCAGTTTATAATCAAGTCCTACAGTCAAATTTCATATTGAATTTTATATATCTAATTAAATGACAAATAGAAAATGAATTAAGAACTAGAAACCCAATGGTGGTGAGATGCTTTCTTAAGCATGTCTCCATGTGACTAGTGTGTGGCCCCATGTTAAACCACCCAACTTCCACTCGTATATAACAGAAAAATTTATAACAAAATTCAATGACAATGTTATTTTTGGATAGGCCATGTTAGGCCAAAGAACACTAAGTGCTACAGAGCACTGAGTTGATGTTATACAGGGTCTACATTCCAGATCTTCAACAAATAGCATTCCCTAATTGATATGGAAACATACACATCAATCACCATAAATTCTGCTTGAAAATGATTCTAACTAATTGCCGTTGAATTCAAAGTATACAAGCGATTCATGAGATATGCACTATACTTGTTTATATGGATTTGGAAACTCAATAAAATATTGTCTTTAGTAATTTCAAAGAGGATTTATAAGTAAAGGATCATTCTTAGATACTAATAGTTGTTTTTTTGTCTAACTGGATTAAAGCTAATAAGAGATTACAGATGCATAGTCATAGTGGTGCATGCACGGACAAAGAACAATTCATAGTTCCAAGACTCAGACTCGACACAGACTTAGCAAAGCTAACCCAAGTCGGGACTCGGGACTCAGCAAGACTCAGCAAGTGAAAAAACCCAAGAAATTTAGAATTTTTGAAGGATTTAATACTTGTTTCATGCACCTTTTATTAAATAAACCTTAATGACACAATAACATCATCAAATAGAAGCTAATTTGATCACATACACAAGTTTACATCAGTCACATAAGTATAAACAATAAACACAAATTGTTGCTTCAAGAAATAGCACACTTGATATATAAATATTCTCAAATATATACAAAACTCATGGAATATGAAATCCATGGCATCAAATGTTCCAAACAAATATCAAACGAAAAACTACGTCTATGGCTCAGCCGCTCAGAGGAGCAAGAATCCTTCCTACAAAAGCATCTAACGTAGGTCATAGATGATATAGCAGCCATAATATTTTTTAAACTACGAATATGCAAAGATTTGCAACAAGGGATATGTATGATGTAGAGTTTTATGATGATGATATATCACTAACCTTTTACTTGCTTAGACTTATAGTTTGATGGGGGTTTGGGGGAACACCAAAACAAGGTTGAGGGTAGCACCCCTTGCGGGGGTTTGAGAATGAGAGAGAGAGGTAGAGAGATAGGTCTAGATCTTGGAGGAGAGAGGAGAGAGGAGAGAGCGAGATAAAGAGAGGTAGAGAGAGGGGATAGAGCAAGAGTGATAGAGAGAGATAAGTCCAGAGTTCAAGGCAGATAAAGAGAGTCAGATAGAGAGAGTGAGAGAACGCTGATTACTGAAATTTGACTAAGTCTGAAAAGTTTAAAGATCTTCTAAAACCTAGAATTTGTATTGTAAGTCCTAGAGATCTGAAACCACTCTCAAACAACCTGACAATATATACATGACATATAACTTAAAGTATAATACTGAACTGAAGAGAATGAGACTGACTTAAAGGTAAAGATGGGGAGTTAAATGTTACATTTCATGTATATTCTGGAATCATAAACTCAAAAAACGTTAAAATTTTGAGACTTAAACAGAAAAAAAAAACAGTTTTCACCGAGTTTGAGCATCCAAACTCACTCAGACTCGGCGAGTTTGGCAAGTCTCTGAGACTCGGCCGAGTCCAAGCCCAGGCCCCTCAGACTTGCCGAGGGTCGCCTGGCTCGGGACTCGCTGAGTCTTGGCAAATCTCGGTGAGGACTCGCCACAATTTAATGGACTACTGAAGAGCAGTTAAGAACATACAATCACTGATGAACAGAATACAGCAGGGAAGTCATAAATCAAGACATAACAAGGAGTAAAAACATGAAACAGCTGTAGGAAGAACAGCTATATTGTGACAGTTGCAACTAAGGACGAAAGGTTGAGTTGAACAGTAAAACTGCACAGGATTTACATGGTCATGAATATTTTTAAGATGGACTAAGACTCAATTCATAATTGGTTCAACATAGCTCATCAAGATGCACTTTCATCCTCTTAAAAACATCTGTAGAAACAATGAGCCTACTGCTATTTGAATTAGATGCTCACACTTCAAATATTTTACCCTTTTTCTCTTGTACTAGAGATACACCAGGAGATGGCTTAATAAATAAAATGTAATATTTAATTGATTTCAATTTTCTAGCTCGAAGAATTGGCACAATATTCTGTCACAAGAAACCACATCCAACCTAATAGTAATTCCTTTAATTTGAATTGGAATTTGTGGCCAACTGGTCATATCCTCTCATATGCATGGTCTACTTCGATGTGATTATAAACTACTTGTAACATTTTAAAGCAAATTGGGTTGTTCATTTCTCGATTCACATGTATCGATTGACATGTATGAATGAAAAATTTGAGGAAAATGAGCAGCATGCATGCGCAAGAAACTTCATCCTTTTTAGTGAGCAGAAGCACTATATTTTGAAACTCAACTGCATAACTACCGAAACCACAATCTTATCCATCTTGAAGTTTGGCTTTGTATATACTTGAAATTTACTTTACTAACATGTTTTTGTCAAGGACTTGACATATTAAGCTCTCAAATATCTAGATTGGCCATAGGTCCTAACTTTATACTATATGTCTACTTTTAGCTTCTCATTCATGCCCTTCTATACCTCATGATACTTACCACATTTTTATCACTCGTCACCCCTTTGTGTACACTCAAGATCACCTTGAAATCCTAAAACTTCAGAAGTCTCAATCTAAAGGAGTTCCTCTAGAAAAATCTTCTTAGCTATAAGTTCTAGAGATTTTAACTTGCAAACATCTCAAACCACCCAATATATTAAGTGTACGCTAAAAGTCTTATACCCTCTCCCCACTTCAATGTTAATACTGTAGAGTCCATACCTAGTGCATAAAGGCTCCATTATCATAATTTATTTAGAAAGAGATAACTACTGTGAAAATTCAGGTTATGTGCAAAAACTTTTATATTCGCTTGTCTTTTCAAAGATATTGTTTGTGGATATGGCTAATTATTAAAATAGAAAAAGGAGCATGGGCTTATAGTAAGTAATTTAGAGACTCAATTGCAGATCGGGAGTTAAGGAGCACAAACAAAAGCACATCAAAGAGATGAGCTATAACAAATGTTTCTATCTCAAAAAACTCGAAAGCTTCAATAGACCATTAAATCTGAGGATATTTTTGAGATGGATTAAGGCTCAATTCATGGAACCCATGAGCTAGCCAAAGGATCGTGAAGACAACTTTTACTAGGAAAGAAATGAGGAAAAATCAACGTGCACTCAAAATTCATAAAGTTATGGAAACAAAAGCAAATACATATGGAATGGTTGCCTTAACCATGACACCTTGAGACTACAATAATAATCCAGATTCATGATGCAATTGAAGTGGATAACAATGTTATTGCTCCTGATACACCTATACTCAGTAGTCAAGAATGTTGCAGTTTGCACTATACATACCTAATTCCCAGCTCAATATCTTCATCTATCATGAGCCCAAGTTACTTTCAGTTGGTGATGGACACTTGTATTCAAATTGAAATTTGAAAACAATTGGTACTATCTTCTCAGATGAATGGTCCACTTCCATGTGATTATAAACTCTAATCTTCAGGTAAAGACTGTAAGAAGCAATATTATCAACATGGGCACATCATGCCCCCGATTCTAAAGGCAATAAGAAAATTGTCTTAACCTAGGACTCCACGATTTTCTGAAATAAGACCAGATGGCGATCAGTTTTGAAGCAGTAATTGATTTAAAGGCAGCAATGGTATCTAAATATACTCAGCGATCCATTTGTAAGTTAATGTGGCAGCAAAGAGATTAAGGATATATCATATATGTTTATGTTAACAACTATTGATGAGGTGCGATCACAGCAATAATTATTAAAACTTGAGGAACAGCAATTAATATCTGTCATGAACCCCTTTTGAGTGGCAACCTTGTTAAGAGCAATTCCATCAAAACAATAATCGCTATTAACATCAGTTGCTTAAAAGCGATTAGTCAAGGGCTGTTAGTTAAGGGAATAAAAGGTGAAAAGACACCGCTCTCCAAGACAGTCATAACCTCAGGAAAGGACATGCCCCTTCCATTCCAATGAAGGAGATATAAAGGCATCTGAATCAACATCAAGGGACATCATGGGCAGAAAAAACATATGGAGCATTGGCAATCAAACAAATTAAAGAGTGGTCATTACTGAGTAATCCAATAAGAATACATATCCAGAAAGTACATATATTAAGTCTGTAGTTTCTATACATGTCTGATTCAGTGGTATGATGTATATTGTAATGAATTGCATGGTAATTATTGGACTTGCATCTGATATAGAATATTCCACCTTGCTGTTGATATACATATTATATGTTCTTAACCTACTTTATATCTGCCTCTATAAAATGTGACACATATGATGATTCCCTTAGTGATTCTTATCCATTGGACTATCTCATTTTGGAGTGGAGACATGGTACTGTTGTGAGGATTTCACACCATCGCCCCACTGCAAATGGGGGCCCCCTCTTTTTTCTTTGGTAGTGGGTAGATGTTAGTCTTAGTCTTGGTATGGCAGCATTTTCTGAGTCTTGAAGGGCTGATAAGGTGGAAATTTTGGCCAGGTTTTAAGATGCCAGTCAATTTTTAGTTGCAAGTCAAGATCCTGGACAAGGTGGGATTTCACTCAAGTATTCAATGAAAATTCCAAACAAGTAGTGGAATCCCAACCTCTTATGATGACATGCCTTAGCAACGGGAAGGACGTTCTCAGCCTTAGTTTAGTTGTGAAATTTCAGATCAGGGCCTTAGACTTGTCCTCGCGCAATTTTGGAATGAGATTTGGCATTTCTGGTGAATTTGGGGGTGCAACTCAATAATCAATGAGCAAATAAGCCAAACACTCAGTGAATTTTGACCAAGTTCCACAAAGTTGTCTCATCAGAATTTCGCCAATCATCAAGTGAAATACCTAAACAATGTCTCATTCCTGATCTGGCTTTGATGTAAAATCCTAGCAAAGGCTTGTTTTCTGATCTCCTCCAGGGCAATTTGTGCAACCAAGTAATGAAATCTGATTTACACTTGGATAAAAAAAATCTCAGGGCAGGGTTAAAATCTGGATCTTATAAGAAGAAATTTCCATACTTAGAGAAAGTCTGATCTAATTTCAAGCAAATTTCTAACAGATCCCTGATTTCTGATCTGCCTTAAAGCATAACCCAAAGGCTTGTCTAAGATTTTATCTGCAAACCAGTGAAAATATTTAAAGGGAAGGTGTTGTCCATGAAGTTTCAAGCTCAACCTGATCATTATGAATTGGGGCAAACAAGTGACGAATTCAAACCTGGATGTTGATGGAAATCAAGCAAAACAAGGTGAAATTGGATTGTTAAATTGCAAGTACTTGGCAAGATTTTGAAACGACCTTAGGGTTCCGAAGCCAAATTCAGATAATGGGAACAAATAAGGAAGAGCAAAATTGAATTTACATGTGAATTACAAAGACTTAGTCAGGTATCCAAGCCTCTCCCAATTTCCGCCCTTTAGCAAATTTGCAATAAAATTTCATTAAAACTCCAATCATTAATCAGGTCGGCCAAGGCGTTGTAAATTCAATTAAATAATTAGCATGGTCGTCCCTATGAAGACTCAACAAGGTCGGCTTTATTGCCAAAGGTCATGCCTTTTCGACCTCAACGCCTATATAAGTGGTGAGATTCACCTCATTTCAAACGAACAAAAACAATTCGATCAAATAATAATTAGCAGCAGAGCAGACCTTTTAGAGGCGAAACACGAAGGGAAAATAAAGATCTAAACCAAGACTTGTGCGAATTCAGAAGTAGGGGCAGGTTGTACCACGAAGAAGTCAGACTTGAGGATTGATCAAAATCAGAACTAAAGGGTGAAGTTAAAAAAATGAGAAGTCTTGAAAGTATTGGAAACCCCTTTAGAACCACCAAGTAACGAGCATATAACTGTAAATCCTTGCAGATCGAAGTTGTAAAGCTCGGAATTTTATTCAATCAGGTTTGACTTGAGAAAGAGTTCGCAATAATAAATCATAAAATCACATGGCCTGCTGGAGGTCTTGTAAAATGAATTTGACAGATCAGAACTCTGAAAATCGGAAATGTTTCAAGTATTTTGATTTTGATTACATTCATTGTTATGGATTTAATACAAGTTAACAAGGAAAGAGATGTTTGAGGACAAGGAAGAACCATGACAACTTCAAGACTTTAAGCAAGGTGAAATAGAGATGACAAGCAAGAAGGTGGCAAGGAGCCCAGCAATTCATGTGCAAGGGTGGTGTTCGAGGCCAAGAATTTCATGTGTGTGACTTCAAGGACAATATGGAGCATCGACAAGGCATTTGCAAGCGATTCATCAAGTAAGCAAGATGATTCCAAGTCAAAGATCAAAATGAATATGCAAATCCAAGTTCAAGTTCAAGTCATCGAGATGGAATTCATAGCGCAAGTTGTACAAGGAAAATGAACAAGTTTACAAATGGAGAAGATTATCACAATCTTGAATTTCCTTTGGAAATCCAAGATTGATTAGAGTGATCCAACTACATGAAGGACCTCATCACTTCTAGAAGATTGAGAAAAGATAAAATTCAAGCAAATCAAAATGAAGAACTTTAAAGGATGGAAAAATTTATGAAGATGAGGCAATTTGGGAATATGAGCCATCACAATTAATCGAGGGCTTGAAAATGTTGAGTATCAAGAGATATTGCTAGAGATGTAGAAACTTCTTTATAATGATGGAGAAGTGGAATTGAAACAAAGATTGTAAGATATACATGCTGAGGTGGCACCCACTCATCTCCAACCAATCAAAAGATTTCAATCTCACATGTTCAAGTCATCCAATCAAAGCATTCCAAGTATACATGTGGATAGCATTTAATTTCTTCACCCAACAAATTTTCTTATTGGTCAATCCTCAAATGGATATGTATCTCAAAAGGCAATGTAGTTTTCTCATTGGCCCACAATTTGGTTCCTTGTTGTAATCGGGTAGCATTTCATGCTTGTAGCTGGTAGTTATAATAGGGTAGTGTTGGCATAATCCTAGTCGTTGATCTCAAATCAATCCTAGCCATTCATTGTACTTGGAGCAACTATAAAAGACTACCTCAAATCATTTGTAAAAAGGAGAGACTTAAAGAAATTGTTGCTATAATACTACCAAAATTATTCATAATTCATTGTTGTTATCATGGTGAATGCTTGTGGAGTTTTGGGGTTGGATTAGGATTTTATTTATGTTGAATAGGAATAGAAGTAGATGAATGGAAGACATTGTTAATTGATGAATCATGGTGAAGCTTATGTTCATACCTTTTGGTACTTGTTGATTGCAAGTATCAATGCAAGGTTGGTCTAAACTTATTGCAAGCACTTAACTTCAATTGGAAATGTTCGTTTGGATTGCACCACACTTGAGAATTTGAATGAATGTTGACAATATGAAAATCATCCGTGCATCCTTAGAAAATTGCACCCTCCTTTGTGTAGTTGATTTGGCGAATCAAGGACTAGTTTAGTTTCACCTCATTTCCAATGATCTCTTGCATTGTTAGAATTAGCTTAGATTCTCTAAACCCAACTTCTTTTGCAATTTGCTTTATTAGAAGTAGTTGAAGAGTTTTAATTGTCAAATCATTCGCATTAGAAAGTTGATCTCCCATTGAATGAATAGCATAAGTTCCCGCATGGTTTCCGGCAAACCACATCATAAAACTGAGTTGTGTCCAGCAAGAATAGGAACCTTGGAGTTGCCTCTATGATCTTTTTGCAATCTTAGCATATGTGGTGTCTTTGTTCAAGAGAGGATTAGATATTTGGTGTTTCATCTTGGAATACTAAGTGTTTTATCCTGCATGTTAGAGTGGTCACAAAACTCACATCAACAGGTGCATACGAAGGATTGCAAGTAGCTAGAAAGCCATGCCGGTAGAGACACCTCAAGTGGGGCTGGGAGGCTGGATGACGGTTGTCATTTCGTGCTCCTGGCCTGGGTGGAATAGCTTGAAGCGCCTTGTATGGTCTCCCAACTTCATAATGACGATAAGTTGGATAAATAGAATGTCGAAGGAATCACATATGTACATCTTGAACAGTATAGTAGTGAATTGGAATGCTATTTGTGTAATATTGGCTTATATGTTTATTTATCTTGTGATACTAACCGGGTTGCAGGTCCTATATCAGGATACTAAAGTGACAATTCCCATTCCCAAGAATTATTCAAACCCTAAAAGAGAATTTTACGGCAGATTGAGTTAAGTCCCAGTAGGGGACATTATAGGGCATGATCTACACTAGATTCCAAAAATGGTAGGAAAAAAAATGTTTATCTTGATACTATAAGCAGCTTTGTGACCCTTCTCTGCAGCTAGGCTTGCCTGATTGAGGCCAGACAATTCACATCTTGCCACTAATATGTTGGCTATCTGTGGAGATTAAGATACTCTCAGAGGTATTCCGTCCTTAATTGAATGACACCTGTTATGCCTGTGCAGATTCACACTGCTCTCCTTGAAGAAGAAGTAATGATTTCAGTGTGCATTTAGTAGTTTCCTCCTCATTTTCTACGTGAGCTTTGATGTGATCATCAATGAGCTTACAAGTTCTAGCAGATGCACAGCAACCCTTTAACATCCTGTGGCTAGCTCTGGACCTCCAGAACCTAATTAGATTCAATCACATAGTTGCATTTTTAATGCATGTTGATGTTTCGGATAGGTTTCTTCAACACCCCAATTAAAAACTCCCCAGAGTCCCAGCAAATACATCCTTAACAGATCTAATCGTAATCCTAGTAGGCTTACAACCTTTCTACCTCCAATTTACATTTAGGGAAAAAGAAAATAGCATCTAGAAATTTGTATCATTCTTATGAGACTTTCAGTACAAAGTTCAAACTACAGCAACAAAAGTTAAAGTAAAACCCTGGCTTACAAGTTACAAGGAATTTGACGGTCATTATTTTCTTTATAATGCACAAACAATGAATAAGAGACTGACCCGAAGAGTGAATAGTTGAAAAGAAATAGTTTGTACATAGTTACCAATAGTTTGTTCGACAATGTACTATAAAGAGCAATAGAATAAAGAATCAGATCACCGGCACATCATAATTGAAAGTGAGAACACAAAAATGGAACTGTAATCACATCTTTTGATTCCATTTGGTTATAGCAGGAAAAATGCGAATATAATTATACAGAAAAGTCAGTTTTTATCTTCAGAAAGATTGGTCCATCAAAAGAGTAAACACTTAGCACCACTGGAAATTATAACCAAACATGACCAATTCACTGCAGTGAACAAGTGATCACAACACTATGAATAGGAGTTACAAAAATTATCAGAATAGTCTTTGATGAATTTATAATCCTTGACATTGAGAGTTCGAAAATAGCATCCATGTCTTCCCCTGTACTTATATATCTGCTGGGTGCTTGCCGTCCCACTAAGTACAGAATGATCTTTAACAAGCATAGAGCCCTGTGCATATTGAGAATTGTTGAGAGAGGTGAATGAGGTACCACTGGGTAAAGAATTAGATATCTCCTCATTGAATGCATTAGAAATGTTTGTTGTTGCAAGATAGGTACCGTTCTCTTTGTCCAAAGAAACAGAATTCATAAAGAAAGGATATAATCTTGACATCGTATGAGATAATACTAATTCTGAAGGTGTCTCAATTGTTAGCTTCCTGTTTGTCTGTATTTTCAATCTCACCTTTTTATTCTCTCCCTTGTTTGCATAAGTGATCACATTAGAATATTTGAATTTTTGAGAGACGTGGGTTGTCAAATTACCCTGTGTCGATTCCACCCATCCAGAGAAAGCAATCTTTCTCTCACCATGTGTCTCAAATGACCCATCCAAACCTTCAAAATTCGATACTAAAATAGGTTGGAAAGAAGGTGCTTCATAATCCATCAACATCCCCTTCGTCTTTGTGCTCTTCTCATCCAACCACAGGTGCAAATTTGCATCCACAAACCAAGCAGCAATAGCATCAGTTACTCCAAGGCCAAAAGTGTGTTGTTTCCCATCCAACAACTGAGCTACAAAGGGGGTAACCTCAAGGTCATACGTTGGAAGATCGAAAGCCCCAATGCCCACAACGGGTGCCCAAAAGAGAGGGTTGATGCCTCCTGTAAACACAACAGGAAAGGGCCACACAGCCCCCACAACAACCCCATCTATAAAACCCACAATTTCTCTAAATGCTCCGTTGCCCCTCTGAGTGGTCAAATTGTTCATCTCTATGTAAGCATCGGGGGGATTTGAGTACCAAAACTCATCATTCACATGAGCAGACACATAGATTTCAATAACAGCCCTATAAACATTTGATGGTATATGCAATTCCCTGGACTGGACATCATAGGTGTTCTGTAGTCTAAACCAGTGCCCCCCATTGCCAAAAGGATTTGAGATGGGTAGCACCAGATCCGCTGGTTCATAGGATGGTAGCATTTGGGCATCGTGAATTTGATAATAATGAAAACTAATTGTGACGTGGTAAATACCAGTATAGGTGCTATCAACCAGATTTTCTAACATTACTGCAAGAGACTGAGGCTGTTTGAGCAATGAAGTGTACCTGGTTATATCTTTGTTCACTTCCCAAATGATCCCAGATTCAGTAGGCTCAGCAGTGCTTGTTCTAAGTATCTCGGCACCACTCAGCCATACTCCAGCAATTCTGTCATATTGTTCCCCTTTGCAGGTGGCCTTCCATTGAAGAACCACTCTGTCCCACTTGTGAGGACACTTTGTAGGTGGATTGTAAGGAACTTTCACAGGTGGTTGACCATAGGTGTTGCCAAAATCATATTTGAGGACCTGTACAGAGCAGGGCTTCTTCGGAGGAGGACGCTGGAATATGGGCTTGCTCACTTCAATGTATTCTTGTGGAGAGCCATTTAATTTGTGTACCAGCAGATGCTCGATGCTGAATGCAGGCTGAAATGGTAGGATGAGTAAAAGGTTGAGGATTGTGATGGCATTCAAGCCCATTACCATTATTGCACAATTCATAGTAAGTTATCTTAGGTTGCTCAAATCTTCAAGTTTCCTCCTCCAAATAATCACCATCTCACATTTATCACGGAAAAGTAACTTGCGTGCACAGAATTTGGCACAAACTTTTATTCGCCTAGTTCGTATCAATTGGTTTGGAGCGACATTTCTTTCGCCCAACTTTGTCCCTTTCTTCATAAAATGTTTAAAGGCTATAAAACACCTTGAAGAATATCGGAGACCCAATGGTCACGACAATGCTACATGGAAAATGAATTTGTTCCTCTTTTGAAAAGAAAAAAGGAAAATAAGTGGAAATTTTTTGTTTCATTAGGATTTTTTTTGCAGGCATTTTTGTTATTGTCACATTGTTTTATAAAACATGAGTTTGTGTTTTATTTGCATTTATTGTAACACCCTTCAATCATTAACCTTATGTGTGTTTATTGACCACTTAAATGGCTTCAATTTTTCATTCTCATATTGCTATTATTGAAATTGAAGTTGTGATGGTGAAGAGAAATGACACCTCTACTAAACGGCCCTAGAAATTTATACCCAAGGAGATTTATGAGTTATATCTTTTAAGACACCATTGGATATTATTCCTCTTATTTTGAATTTGATAATGAATGTCGTTAGCTAGAATATTTTACTTTGATTGGTTATTTTGTGAGTGGGGTCTCCCCTAAAAGTATGCTTAAAGACTAGGTGGGTGGGGCCTAACCCCATATAGGATGCACCTTGTTGCCATGCAAAACCATACTAAAGGGTTTTCTTTTTCTTTTCACTATGTCAAAGCAAACCATAATAAGGAGGTGCTCAATTGTGGCCCATAGCTCGTCCATCCCTTGCTACTTGTTTTCAAACCTTGGTTACAAGATTTTGTCGTCTGGGATGACAAGTCTTTTAAGGTCCTTATTTGGGTTAAGTTTTTTGGTCTATACCTACCATGATGGAGCTTTTTGAGCTAAGTAGCCTCCTATATAGATACAATTATGAGTGTTAAACTAGAACAATTGTATTGAGCTCACCCTCAGCAATAGGTTTGTGTCGAGATAAACCTATCCAAAAACCTCATGAATTAATGGATATTCAAGTTGGTCAAACCAAATATACCCAACAAGTCCATTATATCAACCATAAAAATACATGTTATAAATGTTAATCCTAAAAAAATAAGATCCAGGATTGTCCTTTAGCTTCCCCATCTCCAAAGGTCATTATAGAACCCTTTTCTAGGTCATCATCTTCTACAAAGGAAGAGGAAGCTTTATGGCACTTGACTGTAAAGCCAAGAGTTATGGTAACAATAAGTCTTTCCCTATACTTTTTAACTCTAGAAACCAAGCTACGAAAATGTTTCAAATCATCTAGAATTAAGTACATGTGTACCTTCTTCCTCAAGGGAGACTTCTCATCAAGTGAAAATGATTTGGACCTTGTTTGTGGCGTTGGCCTTTCCTCAACTGATTATTGTTAATGCTTGGCCCACTTATCCTCCTCTTGTTAGGTAAAGGTCTTGTACTCCCCTAGGTGAATGGAGCAGGGAGAACTTGTGTCATCCAAATGTTAACGTGTACCTCTTCACTTCTAGATAAGAATTTTTTATGTTCATGAAGTCAATTTGCATAATAGTGATTATATTCTACCTTGACAAGCTAGATAACTATATGTCTCTAAACATTTCCTAAAATTTATAGGGTTTGGAAAACCTCCCATGGAAAAATTGTATTCATGGTGTCTATCTACAATTCCTAGGTTTGGAAATTCTCTACTTAAAAGAGCTTATTTAAGATTATATTTTTTTTATTTTTGAATTGTATGTTGGGATTTTCAACAATATTTTATGTAGTCATCATGAAGCAAGTTGTGTAGGGTTGTCACATTTCTTATCTCCTACATGGCTCAACATTTAGTTCATATAGACCTTGTAACCCCACTATCTAAGCATTATGGACCTTTTTTATTATTATTTGTATGAAGATTATTAATTTTTATTCTTTGAATGATGTTGTTAAGAGATCTTCCCTTTGGAGATAGAATGTCAATTCAATGCAAACTACCACTTGGGTTCTATGCAAATATTTCAACATGATTAAAATAATTTATTAGAAATGTAGGGCCTTGCCCATTCTTTAAACAAATAGTGAAAGAGAGGCTTGGGTTCTTCATGCATAATAAGTAAGGGCTCTTTGATCTCAATATTGCTCATTGCCAAGATCATATGGTATAACATGCCTAGGGTAATTTATAAGCTAAGCTTGATAGAATATTAATAGAGTTTTTAATGTCACTATTTGGAGCTATTCTGATAGTAATGCTTACAAACAACTCCCTAAGACATCTAATATATAGAGGAAACAAGAAAGGAGGGAGCTTCTAGGTCTTGATCCAAAAGAGATGGTCATCCAAATCCATCTGACACATCTTTCAACCACATGTAAGCATGTGAACCTTACTTGTACAAGATTCTCTAC
This sequence comes from Thuja plicata, assembly GCA_018584345.1. Lineage (NCBI taxonomy): Eukaryota > Viridiplantae > Streptophyta > Pinopsida > Cupressales > Cupressaceae > Thuja > Thuja plicata. The sequence continues at coordinate 6,859,597 of MU225325.1, read as the reverse complement.
TCCCTCCT
>MU225325.1:6848069-6859446 GCA_018584345.1 Thuja plicata | reverse complement strand
TATATATATATATATATAATTCTCTTACATGCCTTATAGTTGTCATAGAACTTGTCATAACTAACAACAGTTATAGTTGTAAGAATCTGTCATAATTGACTATTAATAGTTGATTCTCTTACAACTTGTCATTGCCCAACTTGGGTGTCAACATTCTCCATGGAAATATGTATCTTGACACTTCTCCATTATATCATAGAATCAAGTTCCTATTGTTAGTGAATGAGGATATTGCTTATCTAGTTATTAATGGGAATCTATTCAAATGTTAAGGTTAATTAGGACCATGATAACTTTATCATTATATCCTAGGTGTCATTTATCAAAGTTAGTTATAATAAACTTGTGTATCATTATTTACTTTTAGTCACTTAGGCATTTGATATTTGTATCAAAGCTAGTTGTCTCATTACATACAACTAAGACATGTGTCGATGTCTTGTGTACTCTAACATATACCTTGCCTATATAAGAAAGGCCTCTTGTACATTTGTATTCATATTCATCCATTATTAATCAATACATTATTGATGCCAATTATCTTGTCATTCTCTATTATCGAAGTTACTTCGTCTAGCGGAGATCCTTGGGGATGTTGTGGAGTCACCTCTCTACTCCTACACTTATGTGTCATAAGTCATCATAGGAATCTATAATCCATCATAAGTTGTCATAACCTCTTACACATTGCTTGAGATATTAACACATGGAAATGAACCTCTAGCACAAAGCAAGACTTCTAACTCCTTATCTAAAATTAAAAAAAATATCCTTGTCACATCCCAAGTCACCTACTACAACATGACAAAAACTCATCATACCAAATCACAATAAAAGAGAAAATAGAATATGCAAGAAAATAAAAATGTAGACATAAATATATACATTGAACAAATAAATAAATGTTAGGAAATACTAAGGTTGAGACATGTTAACGCCCAACAAAAAGGTTTTAGATTAGTTGAAGGGTTATATTATGGATAGTGAGGGGATAGAGAATGTGGTTTCCAAGAGATACATCACAGAGGATTTGTATGCTCCATTTGGTTTTTTTGCCATCCATTTTACAATGTTATGCTTAGACACTTAATGGATTTCCAAAATATATCAAGTTCAAAGGTGAAATAAATATAGGTATGATGGCACGATAATGCATATGAAATGAATAAGACTGGTATAATGGTATGATATGTAGTAAATATGGCAACGAACAACTAAGGGGGGGGTGTGAATCAGTTGTTCCAAATCTGTAAAACTTCAAAAACTCTTAAACCTTAAAACCCTATTTATGATCTTGATGAATAAACATGCATGCAAAAATTAGAAACACGTCCATAACACTTGACACAAGGATTTTTATCATGGAAAACCTATTAGGGGGAAAACCATGGTGGAGATGGAAACCCACAATATATCACTATACCTTGTTAGAAGTATAACACATATTAAAAATGGGAATGCACATGCATTTAAGCACACTACCTAGAGCTCAGTGCTCAAATACAAAATGGATACAACCCTAGGAAGGCTCACTACCTTACAAGATCACTATGATGATCAATTAGACTACAATAGATAAAATTTTGTGAACTTTATAGTGACATCTACCTTATGCCTAGGTTAGTTCCAATTAAGCACAACTAGATCTCTGTTCAAATCCTCTCTACCACCTATAGACGAGCCATTCAACCCTCAACAGATGTACACACTTGCTCTCCAAGAAATTCCCCACGTCTATGCACATGATTTTTCCCTATTTATATGCAATTCATCAACCATAAAAAATAAACAAGGTCGACTCAAGATTCATTTCAAAATATAATTTCACGCACCAAAAATGACAATTAAAATCCATGTCTAAACACCAAATCATAGCAAGGGTCCTTATAAACAACCTCAAGCTCATAATATGTTCCAAAAATAACACTTCGAACATCCACAAAATATTTTACTGATCAAGTTGTCCAAGAACATAAAAATACCATCGACTAAAAATCCTTTAAATCTAATCACCACAATCAATATGGACCACCAAATAAACATGCACATATTCCAAGAACATCCATAGGCATCATGAATAACACAAAAACATCCAAACCCATCCAAATCATCATATTTGTTAGCATATCTCATGTCGAACTTCAAGAATACTATCAGCACCCTCTGACACAACTAAAAAATCTCTTATGGATCTCTGGAATACAAACCATTAGAATTGAGAACACATCAAGATGTCCCAAACATCCACATGGATGTGTAGAGAAAAATATCAACCTGGAAGTTCACACTAAACCTATTTCTATCACACTGTCAACAATGTCTGTTAGTATAAGAACCAGTCACCATACCTAACCTCATAACATGTCCAAATCATGATGCGTACCTCAGTAACTTTACATAAACCAAGTAAAAACTCTCTACAATATCTCCCAATGTTTGTAACCACTTATCTTCATTAACCTTACCTTACTAGACCTCTGAGAATATTGCACCATTGTCCAAACTACCCAACAGATATGTTGACATCAATGACAACACATCTAACTAATATGTCTTCCAATACATATGTGCATCTTCCCAACATGATATAGAGGGAAGGATAATGTTTGTGAATTGTAGATGGGATAATTATTAGAAAAAAATTCCCCCAAGTATAGGATGCATATGGAAATAAAAGTTAAGTATGAACCATACAAACATGTTTTCATCATGGTAGTTTCCCACCATAGAAATGAATTTAATCATTAGACATTTTTTTCTTTTTTAGATTTATAATTTAATTTTTTAATTCAATTATAGAAACACTTTATATGTACAATGTTGAAGGTTTTTTTTATGTTCTTAATTTTTTAGTATATCCAACTCGTACGCTTCTAATCCATTGTTTTCTATGATCACCTAGAGACTCTATTAGGATTAAGGTGTCATCTAGCTTGTAAATCCTATGTCTTATTGCATGTTTCCGGCATCCTTAGAAAGTGGCCTTAGGTTCTTAGGAAATATTGGAGAAATACTTTGTAATATTTTTTCTCACTATTCCTTATAACACATTTATAAGGGGTGATGGGTTCCAATAATGGTGGTAAAGGTGACTTGTGGACATGATTTAATATTATTTTTCCCACATGTTGAAAACAATAATAAGATGGTTAATGACAACTAAAGAGGGAAAACAAGTGGCGATTAGGCTTCTCCAAGTGGGAACTTGGAAAGAGGTCAAAACATGTGTCTCTTGGTATTTTATCATTTACTGTATTTTATGTAATTTATCAATTCCAAGTTTGGGCACCAAAGTTAGAAGGAAAGTATTGGGTCCAAAATCACCACCCTTGAACACATTCTAAGGATTAAATCTAATTGTTATGATATTTGTAATGAAGAGTCTTATTTGGATGCCTTGTTTAGTGCTATAGATATCTCGGCAAATATGTAAAATCAACTCCTTAGATGTGTATATAAATTATGAGGACTAGATGAATGTAAAGCTTCTCTATAATAATAAGGATAGGTTGAGGCATGAAGAGGTTATTCATAGGTACATGATTGTTGTCATGTGTGAGGTGAAGAGAAGAAAGAAAGTGAATGTATTATAGTCTCATTTATTTGAAGCTAATGCATACTTCACCTCTCTTCTTGGTGGAATTTTTCCCTTGAGGGTTTATCCACATAAATCCCATGTTATGTGATGCTCTTATGTTTCTTATATGTGCTTCTTTTCTTGTATCTCACTATCATGTTATGCATTATTTATTGGCGTTATAATTTCACATAAAGTAGTGCTATTAAGCATGATTTGTTGTTTGACTTTTGGCATTATAAACAAGATGGATCTAATCATGATACTTTTATTTTAAGGTCACTTAATTTCATATTTGCATATAACTTTTAGATTTTCAAATTTTGTTATCCAAGCCTTGTATCTCATCCATTGAATTCATAAATTTATTATTTGGATATAGATTTGAATTTTTCAATATTTGGCATTGAAGTTTATGTATATTTGTCAACATTTGGTATCAAAATTGAAGGTGAACTTTATTTTGGGTATATTCCTTTATTATTTATTTTTTAGGCTAGCAAGCTTGTAGGAATATGTTAGGAGTTCAAGGTTGTTGGAGGATTATAGGGATGCAATGATTTCTCATGTGATCGAAGGTCTTGGAAGGAGTATAAATATAATATGAATGATCAAATACACATATATATGAAATATATACTCATATATCTAAAGCATATAATCACATATCTGAATGTTTGAATACACACACACACACACACACATATACATATGTATGTATGTGTGTATATGTATATATGTATGTATATATGTATGTATATATATGTATATATATAAGTATGTATATTTATATAAATATATGTATGTATGTGTGTGTGTGTGTGTGTACATATATGTATATATAGTCATATATTCAACTAGTGAGTAATAATCAAGTTTTATATATATATATATATATATATATATATATATATATCAATCTAATAATAATAATGGAATTAGGATTGTATTTATGTAATGTTATACACATTTATATCCTTGATATATAAGACAATTATATATAGTCAACCAATTCCTTGATATACTTATGCAATGGGCTTTTGAAAATTAGGTAATTGTTAAGTTCTCTTCCAATTACTATCCGCAAGGTAATGGTGTTGCAAATACCACTAACAAAAAATTAACAACTGTAATCAAACTTCTCTTAGATGATAATCATAGGGAGTGACACATGCAGTTAAAGTATGCCTTATGGACTGACCGAGTCAGAATCAAAAATTCCCTAGGAACGCCCCCCCTACTAGTTAGTCTATGGTCTGTATCCTCTTTTTCTTATGAACCTAAAGAGACCAGTTTTAAAATTTATGGATCAGTACGTTGAAGGTGAGGATAAGGTACATATTATTGTAGGTATAGGAAAAGTTACTGAGAGGGGGGGGGGGGGAATTAGTAATCTCCAACTTNCTGTATCCTCTTTTTCTTATGAACCTAAAGAGACCAGTTTTAAAATTTATGGATCAGTACGTTGAAGGTGAGGATAAGGTACATATTATTGTAGGTATAGGAAAAGTTACTGAGAGGGGGGGGGGGTGAATTAGTAATCTCCAACTTAACCTTAAATCACAGTCCCAAATCTTTTTCAAATAGATTTACTGATTACATCTTAGTTAACCTATAACAGTATTATCGGTTATCGTAACATTAAACATCCATGCAATATAAAGTAAACATTCATACAACATTAACACCAGTATTTATCTCATGGAAACTTGATTAGGGGAAAAATATGGTGTGAAAGTAGTTCCCACAAATAGTTGTACTCTTCTAAAATACGCCCTATAAAGAGCTTTCTTGGTTAAGGGTTACAAAAGCACTATTAAATGTTACCTAGTTATGGGATTTCCCTAAAGACCTGTTAAAGCCTTATACCCTATTAAGATTAACCTAGTTAGAGTATTCTAAACACTCTTTTTATATTTCCACCTTGTTAAAGGATTTACGATAGACCTATTAGGGTCACCCGATTAAGGGATTTTACTGTCACAATTTTTAGAGAGTAACAACCAATGAAATGATATGTAATTAGCACTAATTTTTCTATATCAAATCCAATAAATTTCCTTAACACAATAACATGCCCTTTTAATCCTCTTGTTCAAATTTGATCCTCTTCTGTGATCGCTACAATCCTTCATTGATTAGTTCCTCAGTTCCACCGATATTCTATCTTCTTCCTCGTCATGATACCAAACTTCTTCTTATCTCTTCCTTAAGTAAATAACCTTTAATTATCAAAACCCTAAACCTAGATCTAATGATCATAACTTCATCATCTTATTAAATTATTTTTAGGTTCTTCCTTCTTGTTGGTTACATCGTTATTTTCCCTTTCTAACTGATAGTTGTCGACTTATGATAGCTAACCTCCTTATGTTGATAAGTCTTCCTTCATGTTGATACTTAATACTTTTCTATTTTGACATCAATGACAAACTGTATAATTGATCTAAACTCTTCATCATCCACTTAACTTTGTTATCAACTAGAGCACTTATGCCAACAATCTCCCCCTTTGGTATTGATGGAAAACTTCTAGTAATACACCATTTTTTGTACCTTTTTCTATACTGGTCTTTCAATTCTATCTATTCTGCTTCATCTCTCTGCTTTCTCTTTACTCTCACTTCTCTTCACCTCTTTGTATCCTTTATTCTTTATTCTCCCCCTTTGACAACAATGCCAAAGGCGATTAACCTTATTGTATTTTCTTCTGATTTTGTATTTGTTCTGGTCTACTTTCTTTTTCCTTTCACTTGCCTAGACTTCTCCCCCATAGAGTAGTCTTCATGTAAATCAATTCATACTTAAGATATTTTGTTAAAATGTTATGAAATGATTCATACCGCATCTTTTTGTAGTTAATTATTGATAGGGGTAGGACCCCTAGTTTACCTCTTAGATATTCAAAGCTCTCCTTAGGTAGTGGTTTAGTGAATATATCAACAACTTGTTCCTTTGTAGGAATGTATTCCAATCTTACCTCCTTGTCCTGTACCTTCTCCCTTAGAAAATGATATTTTATAGCTATATGCTTGGTCTTTGAATGCATTTCTAGATTCTTTGATATATTAATGACACTTGTATTGTCACAATGTATAAAAATAGGTTCTTCAACTTTCTCATGCATTCCTTCTAATATTTGTTTTCTCTATAAAACTTGTTGACGATTAATGGAAACAACAACATACCCGGCTTCAGCTATAGATTGTGAAATACAACCCTGGTTCTTTCTTGTCCATGACACTAATCTGTTTCCCAAATAAAAATATCCTCCACTTGTACTTTTTTTGTCATCAATATTTATAGTCCAATCTGCATCTTTATATGCTTGAAGATTAAAATATCCTTTCCTTTCATACCATAATCTATAAGTTTTTGTTCCTTTAAGATATTTGAATATCCTCTTAACTGCAATCATATGTGAATCCTTATGATTAGATGAGAATCTAGCAACTATTCCAACTGCAAGTGCAATACCAGGTCTGTTTTGAACAACATGTTGTAGCTTTCTAATCATTTATTTGCATAATGTTTCATTTACTTCCTTAGAATCATATTCTTTTGATAGTTTACAACTAGTTACCATAGGTGCATTGACAGGTCTTGAATCTTCCATTCCAGAAATTTTCAATATCTCCTTAATGTATCTAGGTTGAGTTATGTAAATGCCTTTTTGCATTTGTTGTACTTGTAAACCAATAAATAATTGTATTTCTCCAATCATAGACATCTCAAATTCTTTCCTTATTTCTTCAGAAAAAATATTTACTAAGCAAATCATTTCCTCCAAAGATTATATCATCAACAAAAATTTCAGCAATCAAAACGTTGTCTTCACTTTCAATTTTCAAATATACATTACTGTTATGATTAGTTATTTCAAATACAATCTTAACTAGATAAGAATTTAATCTTTCATACCATGCTCTCGATGCTTGATTCAAAACATATAATTCTTTATGCAATATGCAAACCAAATCCTTACCTTGTTCAGAAACAAATCCTTCATGTTGTTCAATATAGACCTCTTCTTCTAATATTCCATTCAGAAATGTCAATTTAATGTCTATTTGATAAACTTTAAATCCTTTATATGTTGCGTAACCTATTAATGTTCTGACTCCTTCCAATCTAGTGACGAGTGCAAAAGTCTCTCCCTAACCTAGTCCTTCTTCCTATACATAACCCTTGCAAACCAATCTTTCTTTATTTCTTATTACTTCACCATTCTCATTAAGTTTGTTCCTGAAAACCTATTTAGTTCTTATAACATTTTTATCTTTAGGCCTGGGTACTAGCGACCATGTTTTATTCTTCTCAATATGTTCAATCTCTTCTTTCATTGCATGTATCCAGTCTTCATCTTTCAGTGCATTTTTTACCAATCTCGGTTCCATCTCTGATAGTAGACATGTAGTATCCTTGGCTTTTAATTAACTTATGGTTAATACTCCATCACTCCTATCTCTAATTATATCTGTCAAGTTGTGATTAATCCTTATATTTCTTGGTGTTACTGGTTCCACAGTTTGAATTCATTCATTTCTGTCACTTGTTTCACCTAGTGGTACTGTTATCAATTGGGTGTTATTGATACTTGTACTTGCTTGTTTTATTTCTAAATTTGTAGGTTCAAAGTAAATCAATTCGCTGTATCCTTGTAGTTTCTTTTCACTATTCTCTTCATTCTTTTCTAAAAATTCATCAATCTTTATATTTGCGCTTTTAATTATCTTATTTGTCCTTTTAATCAAACACTTGAATACTTTACTTTTAGTAGAGTATCCTAGAAATATTCCTTCAACACTTTTACTCTTGAACTTTTCATTTCTATCATCTTTCTTAATATTATGCTTGCTTCCAAATATTCTAAAATAACTAAAATTAGGTGTTTGACCATACCAGATTTCATAAGGTATCTTGTTTATTCCTTTCTTGAGTTGTACCTAATTCAGTATGTATACAACAGCGCTAACAACTTCTCTCAAGAGTTTCTGTGTAACTTCTCTTTGATTTAGCAGTATCCTGGTGCATTCTACAATAGATTTGTTTCTTCTTTTTGCAATTTCATTCTGTTGAGGCATTCTTGGTGCAGTCAATAGTCTCTTGATTCCATGTTCTTCACTATGCTCATTGAATTCATTAGAAGTAAATTTACCACCTCTTTCTGATCTAAGACATTTCAAAAAAATTCCAGTTTCTTTTTCAACTCTAGCTTTATACATTTTAAATATATGAAAAGCATATGATTCAACTTTTAAAAATATTACTAACATCATCCTTGAGTAGTCATCGACAAACAATATAAAATATTTGTCTCCATGATAGCTCTCTATACTTATAGGTCTGCACAAATATGCGTGTACTAAGTCTAAGATATGTTATGTAGAGTATACCTTTCTTGAGAAAATTGAACTAGTCATCTTACCTATCTGACATTCTTTACATACTAGATTTTCTAGCTTATTTAGTATTGGTATACCTCTAACACTTTTCTTCTTGCTAACCTTTATCAAATTATCAAAGTTCATATGACACAATCTCTTATGCCATAACCAACTTTCTTCTACTTTAGAAATTAAACAGTGACCAATTGTACTAATTATAGTATTTAGTTTTAAAATATTACCTTTTGTTTGTTCACTGGTAGCAATCAATTTTCCGGTCTTCTCAAATATTTTTCATTTTCAATTACTAAAATCAAATTTGAATCCTTTATTATTCAATTGAGACATGCTTAACAAACTATATTTCAATCTATCATCCCAAAAAAACATCATCATAAGTGATATCATCAGTTAAAGCAATAAAACCTTTACCTCTCATTGGGAAAGGAGAACCATTTCCAAATCTAACTGAACCTCCATAACATTGTTCCATGGATATGAATTTATCCTTATCTCCAGACATATGGTGTGTACAGTCGATGTCAATGATCCAATCATTGTTACAATTCACACTTGAGATCAAAGCTTTCTCTTCACTGATTTCAATGTTGTCGGTAGAGGGATCTTATTTTATAGCAACAAACACTATTTCCTCATCATTATCATCTCCATCAGTATTGTATTGATTTTCTTTGTCTTCGAGGATATAACATAGCTTTTCCTCTTATGAGTGAAATCCTTGTACTTCTTGTATTTATCTTTCTTTTCTCCATCATGTTCCTTTTATCGTTTGTTAGGACATCTGTGTGCAAAGTGATCAATTTGTCTACAATTCTAGCATGCAATGGGAATTTTCCCTTTGTATCTTCATTTACCTTTAGGAAATATCCTAGCAATAAATGCTTTGAGTTCTTCCAACTCTTTCTCCTCAGCTGCTAATCCTTCATATTCGTTAGTCATAAACAAAAGTCTTTCCTTTTCTAGATGATCCAACATTAGCAGTAGCTTGAAATAAAACTTCATTAGTAGGTTGGCTATTGTCAAAATTTCTTAACTCAAATTTTGTAAGCCTTCTAATAAGTAAATCAATTGTGATCTTACTCTTATCAATTGTCCTTATCTCTTGTATAGCTGAAACTCTAATAGCATACCTGTGTTGAAGTCTTCAAAGAATTTTACTTACAACTTCATCTTCTTCCATCTTTCCACCAAATCCTTTAATGGATGTGCCCATTTATTTTATCCTGGTTCCATATTGTGCAATGGTTTCATGTTCATGCATCTTCATTTTATCATATTTTCCTTTTACTTCGTCAACATTTGCCTGAAAGACATGTTCGTCTCCACCATGTACTTGTACTAGAATATCCCAAATATACTTGGCTAAAGGAAGATCTTATATATAAACATGCTCAGAGTTATTCAAGGTGCTTGCAAGCTCTATCATCACATATTTATGAATTAACTTCTCTTTCTTTTGTGCTTCGGTAAGTATACCTGAAGGTTGTGCATATTCATTGGTGAGATAATCTATTGCATTATCTAAGAGTCCTGATACGTGTAATTCCATCCTACTTGCCCACATTCCAAACTCATCCATATTCTTATTAAACTTAGGTGCATCCTTCCTATACATCTTGAGATCTTTTCCCTAAGCAGTTAAGCTTCCAAATCAGGGAACCAATGCTCTGATACCAATTGTAGGTGTACTAAAGGTTACTGAGAGGGGGGGGTGAATCGGTAATCTCCAACTTAACCTTAAATCATAGTCCCAAATCTTCTTTTGATAGATTTACCAATTACAACTTAGTTAACCTATACAAGTATCATTTGTTACCATAACATAAAAAATACATGCAATATAAAGTAAACATTCATACAACATTAACACCAATATTTATCTCATAGAAACCTGATTAGGTAAAAAACCATAGTGTTAGATTAGTGCCCACAAATAGTTTCTCTTCTGAAATATGCATGATAAAGAGATTGCTCGGTTAAGGGTTACAAAAGCACTATTAAATGCTACCCAACTATGGGATTTCCCTAGAGACCTGTTAAATTATTATACCCTGTTAGGAGTAACATAGTTAGAGGATTTTAAAAACTCTTTTGAGAATGCCACCTGTTAAAGGATTTGTAATAGACCTGTTAGGGTCACTTGATTAAGGGATTTTACTATCAAAATTGTTAGAGAGTATCAACCAATAAAATAATTTATAATATGCACTAATTTTGCTATATCAAATCCAATGAAGTTCCTTAACATCAACCAACTTATATATATGCTGCCAGAGGCGAATCTGGTAACATAGACTGGAATTATTCGTATGTGCCGATCGTCATTTGCGATCAAATATATTGTTACATCTCACACAGTGATATCATTTGATTATCAACAGCGTACAAGCAA
>MU225325.1:6808435-6820652 GCA_018584345.1 Thuja plicata | reverse complement strand
TGATCATCCTAAATCGCAAAATATTTTAAAATATGACATTGAAAATGTTGGTCTCTTGGACATATGTTAATTGGAGCTAGCACTAACATGTTGAATTGGGTACCCATCAGTATCAAATCCCTTCTCCATCTACAACCTAACTCAAATAAGAAGAGGAAGAAAATGGAGGAAAAAAGGAGAAGACAAGAAAATAAATTGAATCATTCAAAGCAATGGTCAATGTGTTAACTAGAATCTTATACCAAGGTAGCACAGTCTACGAAATGCCTAGGTCTATCAAAATAAATAAGATGAAGACATTTAGAAGTCATTATACTCATAAAATAAATTGTCCAAGCCAAACACCAGTCAAGAAAAAAAACAATTCCAAAGAAAGAATCCTCCAAATACCTCAACCTTCAAAATACTGCCAGAAGACAGAGGTGGGTGACTCTAGAAATATTTTTTGTGGCTATGGATACCTGGTTGGTAGTAGAGAAAGGTTACATTGAGACTCAGGGGAAACATTTTTGGGGCTATGGATGTTTGACTAGTAGTAGAGCTCTTCCTAGGAAGCCCTTGTCAATATTGTGAAGGTTGGTTTTGTATGGTATTCATTTAAGTTATCTTTGTCAAAATGTCAAAGGAATGAACACACAAGTAAAAATACTAGAAGAAACAATAGAGGACTTAAATTTTGTGATTTGGTGAAATAATATCTCAAATGATGGTTCTTTGTTTAGTTTATTGCAAGACAGGTCTGCAGAAGTTGTTTGTTGTTAAAGAAATTCTTCGATCATTTCTCCTTTTTTTGGGGCTATTTGTTGTAGTTCCACAAAACATGCCTCATTTAATCCCCTTGGCCTATTGGTGACCCCTTTTTTGGGAATTTGTCCTTTTTTGGTGGTTTAAAGTCTCTAAGGTTAAGTAGGATTGTGTATATGGTGAATTAGATTGAGGGCCCTTAGGGAAGCTTCCGATAGTTGGGTATCGTCTTAATTCCCCTATTAGTATTTTTTCCTCCTTTTGAATTTTAGCTTTTATTTTTTCTCCCTTTTTTTCTCTTTTTCCAAGTCCTTAAGACTTAGTTAGTTTTTCACCCTTTCAGACTTTCATAGTTTCGAAGGTCCCCAGACCTCCAAAACATTGAAAGGCTGAAGTGTTTGTTTTTCAAATTTTTGCCCTTTTCAGACTTTCGATGTTTTAAAGCTTCCCATACGTCCAAAACAATGAAATTTTGAAAGGTCAAGCGCAAAAATTAGGGTTAGAGTGTTGGAATTTCATAGTCGGACACATCAAAATTATTGATGATGTCATCACAAAGTCTTGGCCAATAAAAGGGGTTTTTTGCTCCTTTTTTCTCATTCTATGATTGTCTTGTTTTTGAACTCCAATTGCACAATGACTGAGACCTCCAGTGATTTTTCCTTGACACCCTTTGGGTTCCTTTTCCATGTTATATTGGCACTCATATTAGTCATTCGAGCTCGAGCATCGCAGTTTTTCTTTTTTCTTCACAACCTTTGAGGTAGGGTTTGAGGGTTTTCTTTTCCTCTTTCTATGTGTTTTGTCACCATCCTAGGGTTTCCTTGTCTTTCTAGTCATTTGGGTTATGTTTCTTCTTTTAGGGTTTGTGTCTAGTCTAGGTTTTGTCCTTAGGGTTTTTAAGTGTCTATACTTCAGAGCTATCAATGTTTCTCACTCTAAAACTCTGAAATGGACACCCAGCTCGACATTCACCATATCCCAAGTCAGAATACTTTGGCATTTCTCTATTTCGCATAATGAAACCATCATGATCTCTAACATGAAAAAAATACAAAGAATAAGAAACATTGAAATCGGCCAACTCCACAACCTTTCATACTTTTTTAGTTTTTCCCTTTTGTGCGCCAAAGTGTCTTCATGCCTTTGATACTCTGAAGATCACCCAAGCAACTAACATCTATTGTCAATACTTTGAAGTATCATACTTTTGTAGTCTGAGAATGTTATCGAACTAAGAAGGTCTGAAACTTGGAAGAATCCAGGGAGTTTCATTTTGATTAGTTTGATGATTTTTTAGTGCCTCTTTATGGATTTTGTAGGGTTTTCTTTCTTTAATTAGCTTAAGATAGTAGATTATTTTATGCTTTCAATAATGGATAGCTGACAAGCATTGTTTACATGTAGAATGCCCAAAAAGAAAATATCTCTACCAATGAAGTACCATTTCAAAGGATACAATACCTCTACCAAGGTGGGGAACCTACATGTAGAAATCATGGATACTGAAATTGGGCACTTGAATTGGGATTTATTCCTGAGGCACTATGAAAATACAATAGGAAGATCACCAGACTGCACCGCATTGGTCTTGGTGGGTTTGGTAAATGTAGTTGTGCTTCTAGTCTCCATTCTTTTGTCATACTTAATCAAGGCCCTAGCTCGTCACTACATCTTAGATGAAAAGGTGGTGAAAATAAAAGTAGGAGATATAGTGTTAGATCTGAGACTAGACACCATTAAAGATGTTTTCCATTTGCAAAAGACAGTTGATCACTTCTATACAATCACCAAGGGGAGATTAATGAGGTAGTTTGAGAATAACACTTTGGATGCCTATGATATCATCAATAAGGATATCTCATCCGGGTGATCCCACAAAACTGTGTCCCACTTTTTGGCCAACTTTGACACTGAAATGAACATTCTGAAAAAAAAACTTTGCTTTCAGACATCTATTATCATAAAACCTTTAAGAATTTGAAGATGATGTAAACTAGTGACTTTTAGAATTTTGTTTCTAGTTTATAAATATATATATTTTTTAAAAATTTGGAATTTATTTGAATCCATTTTTCCTTCTCCTTCAAAAATTATTTTGTGAAAAATCAGAATTTTTCTGGAGTGACACTCACTTTGATCAACATAACTTTTTTTATAAAACTGATAAGAATGTAATTATTTTGAATTTAGGTTTGTAACAAAAATATCTAGAGAATCTATTTGGTTTCATTCAATTTGGTTGAATATTTAATAGTTTATTGAGTTTTGAAGTGACATTAATTATAATTTGGACATAGGTTCAATTGGGTCGCTCTAATTCTATCTCTATATATAGAAATTCATTTATTATTATTTTGATATAAAGGTAACATAAATACCTATTTCCTAGATATTTTTCATAATTTTTTTTCCCTAATTTACTATTTTTCTAGAAGATTCTATGTGAAATCTTATACAGTATATCTCCTTGCTGCTAGAGCTAAATATCCAGGGCTCACTAGGAGAGGGTAACTCATTGACCAAAATTTTGACAGTATACTATATACCCTCAACTAGTTAGGAAGGAGAAGTTGAAAGATGATAGTCTGAAGTACATGATTGTAAATGATGATTTTGTATTTTCAATCATCAGGTCTATTGACGGAGATTATGCCAAGAGGCTTTCAGAAGAAGCTATGACCAAGGTTCAAGCCCTAGGGGCTTATTACATTCAATACACAACCTTTTCTTACATTTGGGTTGTTGGGAGTACCATTAATCCCAATAAGTTGCCATGCTATCCATCAGACAGAATTGTGTTGCTGGAGATGGGAAAACAACTCTCAAATGCTTATGAAGTCATCACGTTGAAGAAGAAGCACTATTGGGGATTCCCTATCTCCCTAGGAGCCCACTCTCTACAAGACATAAAGGTCTGCAAGTCAACAAGGATGGAATGGGATGAATGCCCTTTGTAGGAGTTCAAATTAATAAGTCCCAAGTTTGATCCCAATGGGACAATTGGCCACATTGCAGGGAGGTATTACAAACATGAATCTCACATAGAAGATCACTCGATAGATTTCATTGATGATTATGAGGTTAGGATCTAGGATTACTGCATAATGTCTCTTGAATTAGTTGAGTATAAGTTAGAGGTGCAAATGCCCCCCAAGGTGTAGGATAAAGATTCTAAGGATGTGTTAGATCTATTTTATAATAAAGATAAAGTGTATACCCAACCCATTCTAAATGTAGATATTGGTAGAGACAAGAATGATGCTATTGAATTCAAGGCATGGCATGTGATTGAGATAACAAAAAAGTGGATAAAGAAGCCTTTCAAGTTGGATCCAGTCCCCATGAAGCCTAAGCTAAAGTCAATTTCTAAGTTAGATAAAGTGAAGGGAAATAAAATAAACATCCTGACATTCAAAGAAAATGCCCCCATAAGGCCAGAAAAAATTTATAGGCATGTGAGGCCTGCCACTTATGGACCTGCAAAGAAGAGGATGGAAAAGGGAAAAGGAAAAGATGATAATACACCTCCTATTACAAAACAAGTTATACTCCATCTCAGACACTTGAGGCACCTTCTACATCAGGTCGAAGGAAGGAGGATGCAAAACCACTAGTAAAGGGAAAGGTTTACAAGAGGAAGATGGCTTTGACATGACCTCATTTGGAGACATTTCCTGAAGAAGAGGAGATAAGAGAAGATGTCCCTTTATTTAGAAGAACTAGACAAACTACTGCAACTGCCAGAAGAGAAAAATAGGCAAGGTTTTCTCAACCCTAAGTGGAAAAGGAGGTGATTGACTTATAAACAAGCACAGAGGGCGAGATGACCAAGGGTAACTTGGGATCAAAAAAAATTGAGTTATCAGACTTTGAGAGTATTCCCAAATTCTTTGATACCCCTAGTCAATTCATCAATCTAAAGTCTAAGTTTATGGTCGTACCAGTACAAGGACCCTTCCAAATGCAAAGACTAACTAAAGCTATTACCCCTCTCACACAAATAAATGAAAGTTAGGTGGAGGAAATAGATGGAGACCAAGAAATCAATGAAAAAATAGAGACACAAATACTTGTTCACCCATCCTTTGATGAAGAACTTGAGAAGGAAAATGATACAAGGGAGGAGGAACAAGGAGATAGAACAAAAAAATAGATGACAAAGCTCAAGGAAGGAGAGATTGAAGGAACAAGGAGATAGAACGAAAAAATAGACAACAAAGCTCAAGGAAGGAGAGATTGATACACACCTCGAAACTAAGGAATCTGAGGGTGATAACTTAGTACAAGCTACTCAAGAGCCACATATTTTGACTCCTCCATCTCCATTAGTTTCATAGGTAGGAATAGAATGGATGCCCCTAAAGAATAAACATGAATCAACAACTGCATTATGGGTAGAAGTATTAGCTAATTCATCTTCCTAAGATGAGAGATAAAATACTCCTAAGGATGTGGGTGATAAAGTAGAAACACAAGAATAGGTAGAGAAATAATGACTTCCTTCACCACCTCTAAGAAGAGATATAACTACAAATCATGAATAACAACATGATGAGTGTAGGGAGGAAGAAATAGATGAGACCCCAGAGAATTCAGAGATAAGGGAGGCTTTAGAAAAATAAGACTCGATGAAGGAGAGGAGGATGAAGGGGATCATGGAGGGAATTCCATCCTTAACATAGCCCCGGTTGAGCCTTTAACAACCTCTACTAAGCCCACTTAGTTGGAGAAGGAAATAAAACCCCAAAGGAGAACATACATTGAAGAAGAGCATGTCGATATGCCCACATTGGGGCATACATTCAACAGGGGGAGTCTAGCCAAACTGCTCAAAGGATATCGTATGTTGCACTAGATAACAATGGTTGGTGGAAGGCTCAGGTTGCAGTACCTCCTGTAATGAGCATTGCATAGATAAATCCAAAAGATTATATAACAGAGTAGGTTGATTTAGGGGAACCCACCTGTGAAGGTGTTAAGGCACTGACCACTTTGGGCTTGAAATAACTGTTTAAATATTTGGATAAAGATTAAACAAATATTCAGTGTCTCAAGGCACAGGTTGTGACTCTAAAGGAATATGTAACTAAGATAGCTGGTCCTATGGACCAAGATCACCCAGAGGTCACATTACAAGCAACACTTGAGAAGAGAGTGTCTCTGGAATCTACAAACCCTTTTGTAAAAGAGGATATGGATTGGAAGTATGAGTTTGATAGATTTGGAATTGAGACTATTCACATGGTTTTGAAGCATTTTAGAATAATCCTTATTGAGGTAACACAATTCATTAACCTGATGGAAGGAGAGAAAGACATTGATGATAAGATAGAACAATGAAAACAAGCACTTTGATATTTGAAGGTCATAAGAAAGCAACGCTTTCAAATTTTGGTGAAATTATATGAAGGAGCAGAGTTGGATAATTTTAATGAGTGGTTCACTGCCATCGGTGTTGCAATTAAAGGCTACCGGGAGAGCTTGGATAAGATTGAGAAGAGGAGAACAAATGGTATGCTATAAGAAGAGGATATAGAGGAATTATTTTAGGGAATGGACTTGGAGTGTATGAGGATGATAACACATAGGAGTTATATTCCACAAATAATATTGTCTATCAATTAGTCATAATTATAGTCGGGGTGAACACAAAGGGAGATTTACATAAATTTTTTTACTTCAAAGAGGACATGAACTACATAATGGGTCACATAGAGGAGATTAAAGTGTTGAGTTCAAAGATCACTTTAATCTGAATAAGGCGGAAAAGGTAGTTGGAATTCATAGGAGTTTTCTAATTTTAGTGAAGTTTGGGAGATCATAGAGAGACTTCTCGAGGCTCATCCAAACATTCTTCTAGAGAACTAAGTGTCCTTTGATACTTATTCATTTTTGTGGACTTCAGTAATTTTGGGACTTAGCCAACTTTTAGATTTGCATTTTTTGGAGGTTCACAACCGCAAAAATCCATGGATATCATATTTTCATACTGTTGGCCCACTTATAGTGCCCCAATTTAAAATTTTCAAAACTCAGCCCCTATCTTGTTATTATTGACGAAAATGCAAGATTTGCATGGTTGTTGATTCTTATCCTTGAAAACATAATGCTTATAAAGATGAAAAGTGGAAGCATAAATCTTTGAACCCCTTTGAACATGGTTAAAACTTGTTCAAAGTGGTTTGAGGGTGTTCAAACTTGTTCAGAGTGGTTCGAGGGTGTTCAAACTGGTTCAATGTGGTTCACAGTAGTTCAAAGTTGTTCAAGGTTGTTCAAGCCGGTTCAATGTGGTTCACAACAGCTCAAAGTTGTTCAAGGTTGTTCAAGATGTTTCAATGAAGTACACAAGGCATCTTTGTTAGTTTGTTAGAATATATTGGAAATGTGTCTCACATTTTATTACAGAAATTGGAAACGACACAACCATCACATGATATAAATCATAAAATGGAGGGAAAGGATTCCTTACCTTTCATGTTGGCAATGCCGATTCATATCAATGATTAATTGCAGGAATACAATTATTGTAGAATGCATGAAATATGGTTGGTATGGGTATCTAATGAGGTCTCTACATTTATGGAAAATATTTCAATTTTATTATCATGTCTGCATGATAGAAACAACAGAAATGCTGGACACTATAGCGACTACGCACAGTTTTAAAAATCTGAAATTCATCCAACTCATTGTGATCGTGAGGTGATGGAATATTTTAGATAACCCAATGGGATGATTTTTTATTCATCTAGACATTAATATCAGTTCTAAGAAACAAGTGGTGGTGGAAATGGTGAATTTTGAGTGCAAAGAATGTGAAAGTTGCTGATAACATTAACACAAGTCTGATTTTTTTGACAGTTTTATATGCCTCTACGCAGAGCTGTGTAACTTTTGACTCAGATCAAATTTTCTAGATTACGTCGGTGGAGTTGGGAGTAAATAGGCCAACAATAGAATATCTGAAAATAAAGGAAATCCAATGGTGGAATAATTAGTTATGCCCCCTGCACCGAGGCCTAATTTGAGTGTCATAAATATTTTTTAAATCCGCTCAGCAGCAAGATTTTTGATTGATGACTAATGTATTCATATGCCACCTGTCCAAGAGCCCATGCATGCATTTTTTTTGTATGAAATATGAGTCTTGGGTCAAATAATATGATAAATAAAATAAATTCCAAGAATCAGTTATTAAAACTAAAAAGAAACCGTCAGCATGGGGAGAGTTAAATATGCAAAACAAAGATAAGGGAAGGGTTCCACTTCTTATTTTTCTACAGTCTGTGTTCTCCAACAAGGAAGAAAGTTTTTTTTTATTGTAATTGGGGAAATAGGGATTGAATGTAATGTTTTAAGTTATGGTTTATGGAGGAGTAAATAGATCTTTGAGTCTTTTACTATTTATTGAGGAGGAAGGAGGAATATGTATCAGATCTTTGAATTTGAATATATTTTTCTGATTGAGAGTGATCTGTGAGTCATTTCAGTCATCTTCTTATGCTGTCATATTTGTACTCATGAATGTTATTAAATCTGTGAGTTTATTCATTCATGTATCTGAAAACAAATATTAAATCTTTCTCATGCTCTTACAGTGGGAAGAATAAGTGAATGGTCTTTGTTCCATGCATTTAGTTTTTCTTTTAAATTATTAAATCTACAATCACATTCACACCATGTTGATGGGTTAATGTTAGTATGCCTTTGTGTCTTCTGGTTAAAGATGTAACCTATATTTTAATTCATTGTAAATCTTTCTAAGAGGGAGCTGTACCTCTCAATTCAGAGGAAAGTTATCAATCTAATGATAACTTCTCCAACTGTTAGTAGCATTTGTACTTTCATTTGGGCATTATGATTCAGTTTGTGTTGGTGTTTTTGAAGTGCAAATCTGTTTACTAATAGATTTTTGGTGACTCCGCTGGGGATTCAGAATCAAATATCAGTGCTTCTTTATTTCCTCATATTTTTAAATATCTCTATGTGAGATTGGCGACTCTATGTTTAATTCAGAAATCTTTTGGTGAAATAATTCCAGTGTGTTATGGCTTTGATTGCAGCTCAGCCATGGGGGGTACAAATTGGCCCTTTTGCATTGCCCCAATATTCATCCCTACCTATAAGATCAAGAGAATATCTTCCAAAGTTTGTTGGAGATAAAACCAAAGACCTAGATGATCATATTAAATCAGTTATTGTTACATGTGGGATTCTTGGAGTGCAAGAATAGGACGTGTTTGTCAGATTGTTTGTGGAAAGCCTTCTTGGAAACACTGCTGAATGGTTTCAAAATTTGCAAGATGTATGTATTACCGGCTGGGACGATTTAAAGGTAAAATTTCTTGGAAGATTTCAACCTGTGGTCGATACTTATAAGTTGTTGATTCTCTTTCAAATTCAGATGAAAAGGGATGAATCTATGAGAGATTTTGTTGATAGATTTAATAGGTGTGTTGGTAAAATTTCTCAAGTCTGCCATCCAAATGAAAGAAATCAGCTATGTGTTTTTATTGTTGCATTACAAACTGAAATTAAATTTCTTTTGAAAAGAAAGAAGATTCAAAATTTGAGAGATGCACAAAAAGAGGCTATTGAGGTAGATGATGATATGATTTTAAGTGGGATGAAATGCATAGAAGCAAGTGTCATGAAGGTCCCAATATCTGAAATTTGTTTTCATGATCAAAATTTTAAACCCATAGAAAATTTTCAGCAAAGGAGACTCACATTGAAGGCAACAAAACCAACACCGCCCATTTCTTACCACCAAAATCCAACAGCCTTTAATGATGAAGATTTTCATCCATGTCTTATGGCTGAAAACATCTCTCGTAATATTGCTGGAATCTATCATTTGCATGTTGAAGATGATGATGCTCACGGCTCAAAATCAGAAAATTTGATGGCATGCGTAGATGCATTTCCTATTGAGAAAAGATTGGACAGTGAAAGATCAAATGCTAGTTTGTTGGAAGAGTTTTCTTTTCAGATTTTTGAAACCTTCACATTTGATACTTCTGACATAGTTTCAACAAGTGGTCTTAATCAAGAAAACATGGAGAAGCAACATGAATCCAAAATGCATGTTGGTAATAAAGCAGAGGGTATTCCTCATCTTGATGTGCAGGTAGATTTTGAGTCTTTCCAATTTGATTGCATGCAATATAATGATGAGTTTTTATAGCCGAAAGCACTAGAGGATTATGAGAAATTTGAAGCACAAACGAAGGAAAACTTGTTTACTTTTGTTGTACAATCATATGCACATTCTGAATTGGAGGTATTTAAGTTTGATTATGAATATGAGTTGTCTAGTAATCATCCCATATTGGAATCTTTTTGTTTTAAAGATGATCTAGGTTATGTATTCTTGGAGAGCAGATTTTTAGTAAGTCCAAATTCAGATTTTAATGACAAAATGGTTGCAAATCATTCTCGTTATTGAAAAGAGGGCTACTCTATCAAAATTCTGATTTGTATTTCCAAGAATAATACAGAAAGTGTTGGTGTTCCTAATGCAAACCATCCTATTAAACATGGTATTGACATATTGCGGCCAGAAGTATATGATGAGGAGTGGCTTTTTGAATCTAATATCTGGTTTAGAAAGCTCTTACAATGCATTTTTATTGGATTTTGCCTCACAATGGTTGTATGTCATTTGTTGGGAATGATTATTCTTACATATCAACCACTTTTCCACACTGGGAGGTACTTCTCACAGCCAGTTGATGGTTTCACATGAGCGGTCAGATGCATTCTTGGAGGTATGGGATGTTTTCCCTATCTCTTGTAAACAAGTTTTTGGTGTGTTTTAGGTGTAGTTTGTTTTAGTTTTCAGTTTTGGATTTTTGTTTCTCCTTGGCCCACTCCCCCCTCTCTGCAAGCATCTCCCTACACCATGTTTTTCTTGACTCTGTAACCCAATGGTGCTAGACACTGTTCTTTGTTACTAGAGATTCTGGTGTTCTCTTCTTTTTGCATGAAAAAGCATTCCCCAGTCAGAGCCAGCTGTTGGCCCACTTCTAGTGCCTCAATTTAAAATTTTCAAAACTCAGCCCCTATCTTGTTATTATTGACCAAAATGTGGGATTTACATGGTTGTTGATTCTTATCCTTGAAAAGATCATTCTTATAAAGATGAAAAGTGAAAGCATAAATATTTGAACCCCTTTGAACATGGTCCAAACTTGTTCAGACTAGTTCAAGGGTGTTCAAACTTGTTCAGAGTGGTTCGAGCGTGTTCAAACTGGTTCAATGTGGTTCAGAGTAGTTCAAAGTTGTTCAAGGTTGTTCAAGGTTGTTCAAGTCGGTTCAATGTGGTTCACAACAGCTCAAAGTTGTTCAAGATTGTTCAAGATGGTTCAATGAAGTACACAAGGCATATTTGTTAGTGTGTTAGAATATATTGGAAAGGTGTCTCACATTTTATTATAGAGATTGGAAATGGCACAACCATCACATGATATAAATCGTAAAATGGAGGGAAAAGATTCCTTACCTTTCATGTTGGCAATGTCAATTCATATCAATGATTGATTGTAGGAATACAATTATTCTAGAATGAATGAAATATGGTTGGTATGGGTATCTAATAAGGTCTCTACATTTATGGAAAATATTGCAATTTTATTATCATGGCTGCATGATAGAAACAACATAAATGCTGGACACTATAGTGACTGTGCACAATTTTAAAAATCTGAAATTCATCCAATTCATTGTGATCGTGAGGTGATGGAATATTTTAGATAACAAAATGGGATGATGTCTGATTCATCTAGACATTAATATCAGTTCTAAGAAACAAGTGGTGGTGGAAATGGTGAAGTTTGAGTGCAAAGAATGTGAAAGTTGCTGATAACATTAACAATGTCTGATTTTTTTGACAGTTTTATATGCCTCTACTTAGTGCTGTGTAGCTTTTGACTCCAACAAAATTTTCCAAATCGCTTCGGTGGAGTTGTGTGTAACTAGGCCAACACTAACATATCCAAAAATGAATGAAATCCAATGGTGGAATAATTAGTTATGCCCCCGCACCGAGGCCTAATTTGACTGTCATAAATATTTTTTAAATCCGCCCAGTAGCAAAAATTTTGATTGATGACTAATGTATTCATATGCCACCTATCCAAGAGCCCATGCATGCATTTTTTATATTTGAAATATGAGTCTTGGGTCAAATAATATGATAAATAAAATAACTTCTAAGAATCAGTTATTAAAACTGAAAAGAAACCGTCAGCATGGGGAGAGTTAAATATGCAAAACAAAGATAAGGGAAGGGTTCAACTTCTTCTTTTTCTACAGTCTGTGTGCTCTAGCAAGGAACAAAGTTTTTTTTTTATTGTAATTGGGGAAAGAGGGATTGAATGTAATGTTTTCAGTTATGGTTTATGGAGGAGTAAATAGATCTTTGAGTCTTTTACTATGTATTGAGGAGGAAGGAGGAATATGTATCAGA
>MU225325.1:6795539-6808385 GCA_018584345.1 Thuja plicata | reverse complement strand
AGAGGGATTGAATGTAATGTTTTCAGTTATGGTTTATGGAGGAGTAAATAGATCTTTGAGTCTTTTACTATGTATTGAGGAGGAAGGAGGAATATGTATCAGATCTTTGAGTTTGAATATATTTTTCCGATTGAGAGTGATCTGTGAGTCATTTCAGCCATCTTCTTATGCTATCATATTTGTACTCATGAATGTTATTAAATCTTTGAGTTTATTCATTCATGTATCTGAAAACAAATATTAAATCTTTATCATGCTCTTACAGTGGGAAGAATAAGTGAATGGTCTTTGTGCCATGCATTTAGTTTTTCTTTTAAATTATTAAATCCACAATCGCATTCACACCATGTTGATGGGTTAATGTTAGTATACCTTTGTGTCTTCTGGTTAAAGACATAACCTATATTTTAATTCATTGTAAATCTTTCTAAGAGGGAGTTGTACCTCTCAATTCAGAGGAAAGTTATCAATCTAATGATAACTTCTCCAACTGTTAGTAGCATTTGTAATTTCATTTGGGCATTATGAGTCAGTTTGTGTTGGTATTTTTGAAGTGCAAATATGTTTACTAACACATACTTAGCCAATTTTTAGAGTTGCATTTTTTGGAGTTTCACAACCCCAAAAATCAAAGGTCACCAAATCTCTAGACTTAGTCATTTTTCAATATGGCATTTTTCGGAGGTCCATAACCCCAAAATTCTTGTGCACACATTTTCCAATCACATTTTTCACATAAGATCATTTATTGGGTAGATTGCATGCAAATTAGAGGTCATTTTTTCAAGTTACAGGGTCTTCTATCAATTACACATCAGAGGAACAATTATATCCATGTATTTTGGGTAAGAACATCAAAAGGAGGATCAACCGCATGCAAACAAGGAGAAGAAATGGTGGAGATGTATCAAATCCCTTCATTTAGGAGTTGATTGTCTGATTTTATATGTATTCAATGTACACATGGATGTGAATCCATGCAAATCAGTTTAGGAGTATTTTTGCAGTGTTAAACTCTAATTTTAATTTATTTGCGCTATGTTTTTTGTAGATGAAACCCTAGCTACGAGTTTATAACTTTCTAAGTTGAAGCACTATATATTGGATTATAGAGATGTAATTAAGGTCAGATTATTTATGCAATAAAGCTATATGTTGTTGGTGCTTCATTAATGGTATGATTTTCTACTATCTATGCAAAATTTATGAATATGTGCATGCTTGTTCATTTATTTCAAAGAGCCAACAACATTTTATTGTGAATGTATCTACGATCAACTAGTTTGGAGCTTATCATTATTGTCTCATCTTATTGTGACAAATGATCAGAAAGATTTTTTCTATTGGTTTAAAGATAAAGTTTTCTTATGTGTGCATACATCTTGTGGCTTCATGATTCGATGAATTTTGAAAAATATTTCACCTAGGAAAAGCTTCTTCAAAATGTTGCATCTACTTAACATAGAATTATGAATTTATCTAATTCATGTTTATGGGTTTCCATATTTTACCATTTAATTCAAAAGCTTGATTCAATGATGGTTTATGTCCTTTAGGTTTCATTTCTAATAAATTTGCTTACAATTCTTGTTACTCAATCTTGTGATATTTTTGGAAAATGGTTAAAATAGGAAATCAACGTAGGGTTTAGAATTAGATTTACATTATTAGGAAATTGTATACATTAAAAATTGAGAAAATACAAAAAAAAATGCTAGAATTTGTTTTTCTGCCTTAAGTTTTAATCATACCAGCAAAGGCCTCCTTGTGAACATTCACAATTATCTTCAATTGAGATTTCCAAGCGGTTGTACCACAACCACGAAGAACTTTGGGAGTAACTTCATTATTATTTCAAGAGGGGAATTTGCATCGCTTATTTCTAACTGTTGCTTTGTGTAAAATAAACGCTCAACAGTTATGGTTCAAAAAATCTAAGCCATGGCGTGTACACACTTTTTAAAATAAAATTGTGATGATGACAATAATATAAAAAATTGAGATCAAGTTTTAGAAAAAAACTAACCACATTTTTATGACCATATACTTTTTAAAAGTAATTGTCACCAAAGAAACAAAAAACATTCTAAAAATACCAAGGGAAACTTGATCATATTTTTGTTTCTATCAACCAAGACAAGATGCCATGAAAATGAAGTGGAAACATGCTAGCTCTCACAAACTAACTGAATGAAGATGCAGGTTTTGTAACTCTTCTTCTCTTCTAGGTCGACAAGAATCATTCATGAAAAATAGGGTCATCCTAATGAACCTAGGAAATCCAACATGATTGCATAAGCTGAAAAGATAGATAATTGCAATGTAATTGACTTCCTTGGTGGTATCACTATATATAGGTGAACAAACATTGAACTTTGCAATAACTAAGTTGTGTATCTCTAAATATTGTGAGAATATTATGTGAAACAACTAGAAATAAAATATGAGCATTACAAAAGAGTGGCCAAAAAAGCATCAATGGAGCAAACCACTTGGAACCCTCTATTTCTTATAAAGCTTACACGATTATGGTTTCCATTCTTTCATTTCCCTGATGCAATTATTCCATCTTAGAGAGGTGTGTTTTGAGGATTGAAAGCAACATAATTATTGGCATAAATATAAGCCATGATAGATAGTTTGAAATATTTCTCTCACAAAATTTCAAAGTGGATTCACCGTGTTGTTCTGAAAGTAACTATAAAATGGGGTAGTTATATTACCTAAATGAAAAACAATGTTGAATTGATGTTGTAATTATGTCTAGTTCTATTCAATACTAACTCCAACAAATTTTTTAACAATGCTCTCTCTCTCTCTCTCTCTCTCTCTCTCTCTCTCTCTCTCTTGTGGGTGTGGTTTAAGGATTGTAGGAAACATAATTGTAAGTATCAACATAAGCCATGATGGATAGTTTGAAATATTTCTCTCACAAAATTTTAGAGTGGATTCACTATGCTGCTATGAAAGAAACCATAAAAGGATTAGTTTTTTTACCCAAATGATAATATTGTTGAGTTGATATTGCAATTATGTTCATTTTTGTTTAGTCTTTTCTCTCACTCTCTCATAATTGTAGGTGTGGTTTGAGGATTGAACACATAATTGTAAGTATCAACATAAGCCATGATAGATAATTTGAAAGCTTTCTCTCATAAATTTTAGAGTGAATTCAAGACTATTGAGCTAATGTTGTAATTTTGTCTAGTTATAGATAGTTTGAAAGATTTGTCTCCCTCTCTCCCATCTCCCTTTCTCCCTTCCCTCTCTCCCTCTCTCTTCCTCTCCCTTTTTTAGTTTGAAATAATTCCCATGACCATCAAGAGCTCCCAAAAATGTATTGACTACGTAGGCCACTTAGAAACCTTTGTTTATAATAAATCTTTCATAATTAGGGTTTCCATTCTTTTATTTCCCCCATACAAATTTGTCATCTTAGAGAGGATGTTTTTTAGGATTTCAAGAAACATAATTGTAGGTGTCAACATAAGCTATGAAATATTTCTTGAAATATTTCTCTTGCAAAATTTTAGAGTGGATTCACCATGTCAATCTCAGAGAAACCATAGGAGTAGTTATATTACCTAATAATATTATTGAGCTAAAGTTGCGATTATGTCCAGTTTTGGACAATTTGAAATTTTTGTCTCCATAACTCCCCTCTCTCTTTATCCCTTCCTTATCCCCCTCTCTCCCTCTCTCACACAAAATTTAATAGTGGATTAATCATGTCATTCTAAGAGAAACCATATAAGGAGTAGCTTTGTTGTGAGGCCTACCTTAGCCCATCATAGCTCATCACTGATTTTCCTTACTATAATCTTTAGTTGATACTAATTATGAGATACATAGACTTATTGAACATATGTTATTATTTGAGAATTTGTTAGATCCTATGCTATTTTATTCAACACTTTGATTATGATGTTAATATGCTTATGTGATGCTTAATGTTAGTTAATTTAGATTACTTCTATGACTAAGTTTTGATGATGCTGTATGATGGATACATATGTTAGGTGTTATTAGGATGCAAATTGATTTAAGAATTCAGGTTTATGCATATTGGGATTAAATGCAGATGTTGTTTAAGTTACAATGAATCATTGGATAATGCAAAGTGCTAGTGAACATATGTTTGATTTATATTATTTATCATGCTATGTTTATATGGTGATTTCTTGGACTACCGATGTTTGCAATGAGTGTGCATGAGATTGACCATGGTTCTAAAATAGGGAATTGTGAATGAACCTATGTTAATTCAGTAAGGCTAAGGTTATGTCTAAATAAAGAGATAGGAACCTTGTTGTTATGTATTTTATTTGTAAATGTAATATGCACGATTGTATTTAAATTTAATTTGTAATTGTATAATTAGTCTTGCCTTCTGTGTTAATTGTGTTGTCACTTGACACATGTGTGCTCTATGTGTTGGCATGACTAGTCAATGTAACTAAGATAGGTATGAAACCAACTAGAGGGTTAACCTATAGAGTTCCCATGCTTACCCCATGGTTAGGGAACATTAGATTGAGTCAAGTTAGTTGAATTTCATAGGTTAACTTCAGGTGAGGCTTAGGAGGGTCAAAAAAGCTTCCAAAAGACCTTAGTTAGAGTCAAATTTAACCACCCCACTTGGTATACTAGGGGTTAGGGGCCAATTTTAAGTCATTATGAGGCCCATAACTCATTTATAGAACCTCCAAAAATATCTCAAAGAAGAGTGGTGAAAATTAGATTTTAGAAAATTTGGTTAAGTCATCTCCTCTTACCCATGTGAACATTTAACTCCATTATGAGGGGGACTGCAACTGGGGAGAGGGGATAGACTTGAGTCACTTCCCCATTAATGAATTTCAGATATTTGTAGAGTAGAAGCCTTTTTAGGGAGATTTGGGAGGAAAGATATAGGGATGTTCACCCACTCTCTATTCTTAGAGACCTCTAGTTTTGGAAGGAGACTTGGAGAGAAAGGAAAAGCTTAAAGTGGAAAAATCTTCTCAACTTCACTCATTTGCCTTAAGCTTGGAATTCTAGGTTGGTTTCATATCTTATAAGTGTTCTTAGTGTAAATTTTCATTATGTTGTGTTGAAAGCTTGTTTTTCTTTAATGGAGTTTTATGCTTTCTTGTTAAGAAGACCTATTGATGTTCATGGGAGTTTATTTGTTGTTTTTTCAAGTTATGTGTTTTATTTGTGCTATGAAATTGTGTTAAGCGAGTCTTCAAGGCAAACTCACCCTTGGGAGGGTAGAGTAACCTTTGAAGGGGTGAAAGGTGAGTGAAAACCATTTTAGTGTAGAGTCTCCCATGTGTGGAGGGATAAACATGCATGTTTTGGTCTCCATGATGCCAATCTTGCCTAAGAGAATTTGGGGGCCATAACGAGTAATTTTTTGGCTTGAAGCCATGGTTCTGATTTGTGAGGAGAAGAGAAGTTGGAAGTATTTTTGATCCCATGGGTGGCATTTGTTCTTACTTTTTGCTTGGCTTCTCCTCCTAGGTATATGGTCCAATTTCACTCCATTGTAAATGGTCTTTTGGAGACCTTTGTATAGCCTTGGTTATGGGTATTTTCCTTTATGTTTCTTATTATGAATTTTGGTATGGTTAATGGCTTGCTATCACCTATTCATTATTCTTTCCCCCAGCTCGAGGGTGGCCTTGTAAAGGCCTAGGTTGGGAGGTGAGCCTCCATGATCAACCTACTAGTCTATGCAGGTATGAGCTTGGATCTCAAGGAGAGCCTTTGGATGGTTTTGTGTTCGATACACCACTTGGTGGTTTTGTTTTCTACCCATGTGGCTAGTTTTTTGCCAAACCATGATGTAAAAATTTGTATCTTTATATTTTGAGGGAAGAAAAGCAAGTTGTAAAAGTTATATATATGAATTATCTATTAAATGAATAACATGGAAAAGTTGCATCCTATTGTTTGCAAAAATGTATTTAAGTTAAATTCAAAGTAAACAATAATGTAAAATTTCATTCTATTTCTTGAGATATTAGTGTTAGTAAAATTATATGAATCCTTGTGGAATTTAAAGTAATAAAAAATAATTTACATTATAGAAGAGGAATATGAAATTAATAATTCCTTTTCTTTGCAGAGTTCCTAAAGAAAGTATTATCTTATTTAACTTCCATTAAATCTTAGAGAAGCGATTATTATGAGATTGAAAGGGAATAGATTAAAAGCTATTTCTATTATGCACATTAGATTTAATAATTTAATCAAATAAGGCTTTTTGAATGCATGTGATATTGCATTTACATTTAATTACAACAATATTAAATTGTTGTTTTCCTAAAGCTATAATAGAATTTAAAACACTTCTTGCTTGGTACCTCATATATATATATATATATAAATAATTATTATTATATATGATAAACTTTTACATTTATTATTATTATTATTATTATTATATATATATATATAACCATTTATTAAAACCTCATATGTGTAATCTATAGAAAAGATTAAATAAAACAAATTGGTTTTATTATCAGGAGAATAAACAAAGAATATATATATATATATATATATATATATATATATATATATATATATAAAATCATTCAATAAAACCCATTTAACAAAATGATAAACAATAAATATTTCATAATTTACCTATGTTTTAAGAAAAAATTATTTAACAAAAAATTTATTAAAAAAAAATTGGGGAAAGTGGTGGGGGGCCGAGCCCCACCCCGTAGTCCCCTTTGTGGTAGAGAGGCGTGGGGAGGGTCGGCCTCCCCCGCCCTGTGGCAGCTACTCTTGTAGTTCAGCCATGACACTGGCCTAGGGCCACTGTCCGTGATGGGCCGTAGGGCGAGGACTCGCCACAGGGGGGCAGCCGAGACCCTCGCCCAACCCCATTTTCTCCACTTTGACCCCCTGCATAGGGGTTTTGAAATGAGACCTTCGCTTTTCCCTCTGTCTCCACTATTCTACCCTCTTGCGCAGGTATTAATGAGATTAAAAAAACCGCCTCTGCCTAACCCAGTGAAATTTAAAATCATAAAATCTTGCATCCAAAAAACACAGAGATAAAAAAATCTCACAGAAGATTTTATAAAAAAAATTATGGGATTTAGTTTAGTTTTTATAAAGAATTTATGTAGAAAATTCATAAGGATTATAGGTTAAATGTAGATTTATGAATTTAGTAAGGTAATAATATCTTTTCTTCTGGGATTTCAAAAAGTTATTCAAATGCATTTACAGTTGCCAATATTGACTTAATTTGATATTAAGTTTGGATATTTTACATGAAAATTTAATATTATCTTTTGGGGGATATTAATTTAAATTTTAAAATTACTCATTTAAGATTTAAATATCAATGCTCTAATTGGGATTATTAATTTGGAGTATTTTAAAGATATAAATTTTATCAAATATTAGGTAGACGCTATTTAAATTAAAAGGGGGGGAGTTAATGTTTAAATGTTAAAACAAAATTGATTATTATGATAATTAATTTATTTAGTTAACTTAATTTGGAAAGTTATTAATTAAAATGATATCTTTTATAATTTTGATTAAGGTTAATTTATTAAGTGTATTAAGTAGGTTCATTTGGATAAATTTAATAATAATAATTTTAATTGAATTTAATATTATCAATTTATTAGGGATCACCCCGTAACACAACGAATGTTGCGCACCCTCATAAGAGGGAAGTCTTGTGTTCGAGTCTCAGCATGCCAATATGCTGGCTCAAACATCCCCCTGCCCACATAACTCGAGACCAAGCGGTGCGATATGGATGAAGTAGAGATCGACACATCAACCGAGGTGTTTGAAGCAAAGATTGGTGCATCAACCGAGGTGAACAATGCAGAGATCATCGCATCAACCGAGGTGAACGATGGCTAAATTAAACAAGCGTAAGGTTTGGTGCCAGCGTGGAGGAGGTTAAAAGTCATATGGGAGGCATAAGGTGGTCAACAAGTGATGGACAGGTTTTCTAGGAGATATAAAGGTTGTGATTGGAGAGATAAGGTAACGGTACCTTCCATGTGGAGGGATAAGAAGGTAGTGGGAGGAATAAGGAGTTTGGAGGAGGCTGTGCATTGACAGAATGGAGTGATAAGGTGGTGTGTTGTGGTAGCAGGAGTTATAAGGTGGATTTGAGGGAGATATAAGGTGGTAGTCGACAATTGGAGAGATAAGGGTGGATGTCGATATTAGTGGTCTTCGTGCAGGGAGATATAAGGAGGGCGCAATACCATTGGAGGGATAAGGATTGTAGGTGATATAGGATAAAATGTAATAGGATGGATAGATTGTCAATCAACACTAAGGATGAGGTCCCTCAAAAAAGTGGCCTCACTGGTTTATAGCTCCAGTCAAAAGCGATTACCGACCAAAAAAGAAAAAAAATTATTGATTTATTGAAATCATTATATCAGTGCGCTCATTTTAAAGGAACATTTAATTAATGCGATATTTTAAGTAAGGATATTATAAATTGAATTTATCAACGACCATTTTTACAAATTGAGTTCGAACTTACTCACTTGGAAACTAAAAAAAAAGATCAATGTATTAGAAACCTCATTAGGGACAAATTATGTTATGATCACACGATGGTCTAATAATAGTCAAACTTAGTCAAACCTACCCGTCTACTAAAGCACATCTATTAGTTAAAATTTTAGTGACTTTAATCATCCTAGAGGGAGGTTTACCAAGTCAACAATGGTCATGATGCCCCTCAAACCTGTTTAGGGATCTCAACAGATAACTGCAAACTGTAGCATCACCTCGTTAGTCAACTATCGAGACTTATTCATGTGCAAACATAGATAACATACAACCTCTTTTAAAAAATTGTTGGTGCATTTTTGCCCAACTTTTGGGCATGACATTTGTTACCTAAATGAAAAGACAATTGGGTTGATGTTACAATTATGTCTAAGTTTTTTCAATACTTTCTCCTCCTCCAAACATTTTGAAAGTGCTCTCTCTCTCTCTCATAAAATTTCATAGTTGATTCACCATACTACTCTAAGAACAACCATATGAGTAGTTATCTTTCTTGAATTATAAGATTGTTGAGACGATATTATAGTTATGTCTAGTTCTATTCAGTCCTCTTTCCCCTCCTCTAGACAATAAATTATTTCTCACCCTCTCTCCCGTGTGGTCTAGTGTACCTAGGAAAACTACATTATTTTTATACAATGTAACATATTTGACGAATTGAAACATTCAATACTTCATAATTAGATTATAATGATTTGTAGTAGATATTTTTTGTCTATCTTTGAATACTGTAATGTCTTTCTTGAAACATGACACTTGACAAATTGGGCATGCAAATTTTGGTGTCCTAGACTATTTTTTGAAAGATTTCTATTGGTGACAATTTCTTTTTTCTTTTTTTAATTTTAGGTCCATTAGTTTTTCATTTTTGTTTAATTTTTTATTTTAATTTGGTGTTGTTATTTTCTAGATTTTTTATTCTTTTGGTATTCATAGTTTTATTTTGTGTTATTCCTGAGCAATTTTGTAAGGTGATGTAGTGTTATTGTCGGTTTACAATTAGATTTTTTATTTTGATTGTTTTAATCGAAGTGTTGTTATCTTCTACTTTGTTTTTTCTTTCTCCAAGGTGGATAGAATGGTTTTGTCTACCATTCCTTATCAATTTTCTAAATTGGTATAACCTTACTAGTTGTTGGTAATTGAGATTTTGTGTTTCAAATCTTAGAAGTGGCTCAAAATGTCTATTAAGAGGATTTGTATCATGGAATAAGATAGAGCATCTCTCTTTATGCATTGATTGATTGAAGTGTAAGTACTTCTTCCCTGTTGTTACTGACCAAAAACATATTTGTATGTTTAACCACTTGGATAACAAGTGAATGTAAAATATATCTTCCAAAAAACCAACTTCCTTTTCAAATGTAGTCCATTTTGCAGATAATTACATTCTATGCAAATATGTTTCAGGATCATGTACTTTTTTTTAGTTCATATAGACTCTTAGGATCAAGTTCATAGTTATATTGATTAATTTCTTTTATTATGCCATTTGCAAGGAAACTTAAGAAGTAAGAAATAGTTCCATTTTGTAGTTCAATTGATGTGTAGCAATACTTGAGTAGGAGTTCTAAGGAGTTAAATAAACAATATCTAACATTGTACTTAAATGTGTTTATTCAACACAGTCCCTCATTTAATTAAAGTGTATTGTAAATGTTGGAAGTTTGAGTTTAGCTTGTAAATTGATAACTCTTTGTGTGTATCATTTATATTTTTGCTTTAAGTAATTATTTTGATTTCTTGACTTCTTTGGAGAAGAGAGATTATTTGTAAAGTGATGTATGTATCATCGATTCTTCCTCATTTTATTTTTTCCCTTCTTCTAATCTTATGCTTTCCTTAGTTATTGTCATTCTGTCAAAAAAATTAAATTGTTAATTTAGCATCGTTGAAACTCAAATTTGCTTCTTTTATTGTTATTGTCTAGTTAAATTTTTGTAGTAGACAAGTGTTACAACCATTTGTAACTATTATCACATTTTTCTAATTTTAAATCCATGCACTATGAAATGTTTATTCTAATAATTGGATTCATCAAAGCACATTAAATCATTGATACACTATTAGCAATTATAGTATGCATTGATCTATTTACTCTAATTTTCTGGTCCAATTTATACAATTGAATGGTTTCGTTAGAAGTAAGGTCAAAGGAGTGAAATATGATTAAGAAAGAATAGAAATACATGACAATACTTCAATGTTAACAAGGAAAATATATTAGATCATTTAGGAAGGTAACAATAACACTTAAAATGTAAGAGCATAACAAATAGAAATTTTGAAAATATAGTAACAGTCGCTTTTGAAATAAGTTTTTACTCTTGAATTTAACTTTTTACACATAATATAAAATTGGGTCTAAATTTAAAAGTGCAAAAATAACCATATGAGTTTCTTGGCACTTTCAGCCTTTCCTCTCACATAAAATTTTGTAGGGTCGCATCATGAAATGTTGAATTATGTCACAATGAACATGTGTATAATTTGATACTTGGCTTTGTCAAATCATTTATACTCTTCTCCATTTTAAGCAACTTAGTCTTTACTTTTTGCACCTCTACTGCAATCTTACACAATTTTGACATGTTGTTGTCTTGTGTTACTTATAAGAAGTAATAGTCATTGTATGGATTTCTAATTATATTCTTATTATTTAGATGCACACTACCAGGAATGCCCTCCATTTGTAAAATGGATTCAATTGTATTTGTCTTGTTCAAATTAATGTGACCAACAACATTTTCATTATCGACAATCTATTTTCAAAGAAAATTATTAGTAAATTAGTTGTCACAATAACAAAGTGAATAGAGGTTGTTTGTGCAATGAAATTATGTATATGTTAAAAATATTTTTATAGCTTTTGTTGTGTATGAAAAAGGTGGCAATAATGAGATGGAGTTAAAGATTATACCAGTATTTT
The DNA here is from genome assembly GCA_018584345.1 of Thuja plicata. Lineage (NCBI taxonomy): Eukaryota > Viridiplantae > Streptophyta > Pinopsida > Cupressales > Cupressaceae > Thuja > Thuja plicata. The sequence goes on along the minus strand of MU225325.1, from coordinate 6,796,897 downwards.
GGTTAATATGTGAACACTTGGGCTCTATATCTGTGAAGCTATTTGACAATTTCAATGCACCAATGACACCATTGCATGTAGTATTAGTATTCAGAAAACACTAAGAGCTAATATGGTATTAATCATTCTTGGCATCACCTTTATTAACATCATTGATATTTGACAAGGTAAGTATTTGTGAACTATTTCATCCAATAAACTTGTATACAATGTATCCATTTTGTCTACTATAGGATTAGATGCATTTGATAGTAATAGGTCACAATTTTATTGATACAATTACTCTTTTGATTCAATTGAGCAATGTATTCAGTGTCAATGTGGTAAGGGAAATCAGACTTTCATTCGAATATGAGAATTATATCAGTATTTTCATTAAACATTGAGGAAGCTTCATGGTTAAAGTTAGATAGCAGATCAAAACATGAGATGGAACTTGGACTAATGCACGGTTGTCAAAGTGCAATTGTATTGTGGAACTGGAATCTACTGTGCAATATGAAAAAGTGTCTCCTATCAAGATATTAGACGCACTTGAAGTAACATTGTCAAAATTTGTAATTGCTCTAATTCCTTTCATCAACCTAGTAGTTTTTTCACCTCTCCAGTCATGTAAGTGTTCCAAGACATCGATATTGCTTATATATTGGGTCACTAATTTCTAAGACATAGTGACCCCACAGACATCTTCTAACACCTTTATACATGTTTGTATTTCTACAACATTTTACCTTCTTTGATTTCAATTTTATCTTTTGACTTAGCTGATTTCCTTGACTAGAGTCTTTTGAACTTGATTGCTTTCACAATCTTTTGATTTGTTATAGAGATCAACAAAATACCTCAAATCTAATGCAATGCGAATCATTTTTTAGTTTATCTAAGCAAGTCCAAATCAGAAACAGCAACATCAGCAACAAATCACAAACCACCAGAAATAGTAAACATTAGTGGTTAGAGAAAATATAGAAATCCAAAAATAAATTATGAAAAATAACTATAGTGACAAAAAAATAATCTTCTGCCCCACGGTGGGTGCCAAAAATGTGTGCTAAAAATGTGTCACACTTCTATGAATCATTCCATTCAAGGTTGCTCAAGAATGAGTCCTCAAATATTGACTCATAGCTCTCTAGTCATGGAGTGCAAGAGTTTGTAATGGAGGCCCTCAGATTGACCTAGTTGTGCCCATGCAAGTACACCATGAAATGAGAGTTTCAATGCATGAAACTGACAACTATTCTATATGATAACAATGCATAAAAGGAAATTAATCTAAATGATAACAATGCATGATTTATTCTATGAAAGGAAATACAAATGCAAGATTAATCTATGAAAGGAAATATGAATTTAAT
>MU225325.1:6783034-6795489 GCA_018584345.1 Thuja plicata | reverse complement strand
AGAGAAGAAGACAAGAAGATAGAAGTTGCAATATCCAAGCTCAAGTGCTCAAATTCTCCTCCAAAGTTGCTCTCCAAACCTGCAACATAACAATAAAAACCTAGGATGTTCAAATGAGAAGGAGAGGCTTTCTTATATAGAATAATGGACGGTGAAGATTAAGAGGCTTTTAAAGCAACGGTGGAGATTAAATCTTAGTTGATCCATGTGCTTTAAATCTTCAAGAGGCAAAATCAAAGGCTATGATTAAGAGGAAAAAAATCCCACCACTTAGGAAAGTGTGGAGAAAAAGGACTTTTTATTTAATTTAATTTGATTTATTTCCTTTTTTTCATCAAAAAAGAGCTTTAAGTGGGGATTTTATTAATTTAATTAAAAGATGGATTTTTAATTAAATAAGATAATATTATTTAATTAAAAGAGGGATTTTAAAACAAGATAAAATCATTTAATTAAAAGAAAGATTTTTAATTAAATAAGATTATTTTATTTATTTAAAAGGTATCTTAATTAAATAAGATAATATTATTTAATTAAAAGATGGATTTTAAAACAAGATGAAATCATTTAATTAAAAGAAAGATTTTCTTTTAATTAAATAAGATTATTTTATTTATTTAAAAGGGATATTAATTAAATAAGATAAAATCATTTAATTAAAAGGGATTTTCCTTTAATTAAACAATATTATTTTATTTAAGAGATATTTTCTTTTAATTAAATAAGATTATTGATGAAATGATCAAACCTTAGGAAATATTGAAATAATTAAATTAATTACGATTTGATCAAGAAAATTGATTTAAATTGAAAATATTGCAAGCCATTGATTCAGGAAATTGATAAATTGATTAAAATGATAAATGGGGCCCACAGTCTAGGCGACCATTTTAGGGTGCATACAACATGAAGTTCTTGAAAGATTCAATGCAAGTGCCTCTTGTTTGAACTCTTCTCTTGCTTTGCAATTGGCGTTATTTGCTTTTGGCCACTGCAAAAGATGAACTAACTCAATAATAATAATAAATAGGTTGAATTTGTATAATAGAAATATATTATTAGGTGTATTCATTGTTTACATTTAAAATATATTAAAAACTATAATAAATAATTGTAAGCATATCCTTCAAATTAAATATATTATATTATTGCATTATTTTGTCAATTTTGATAAATAGTAATATAGATGTAATATTTAAGAAATTATAATAATTTGTTTCTTAAGCATTGTTTTCTTCTAAAATTCATGGTTTAGTTCATGCTCACAAGAATTCAGTCTCAACAAAAAAACATTTTTAGGGGGGTTTGAAATATTTTCTATTTTGTAGCTATTGTCGAGAAACCTAAACCTACATATCAATAAAATCATATGATTTATTTATTTTATTTTTATATATTTAATAAAATCCTACAATTATCTCTAATAATAAAAACTCACTACATACATGTGACATGGAAGGAAAGCACAACTTCATATTAATAATCTAATCATGATTACTTTCATATATTGTATTATTTTACAACATCTTATTACGAAAAAATATAACAAAAATATCTAAATTATTATTTAAAGATGTGAAAACTTTAATATTATTACTATAATTTACAAATGTTCCAACTTTAAGACAAAACATTAAGAATTCAAATGTGCACGACTCTCTCGTTAGAAAAAACAAAAGAAGGATAAATTTTAAGTATACCAAGTCTCATGTGAACTCTAAATTCTAACCTACTCAATAATTTTATAAACAAAATTGACATGTTTCTTTCAAATTGACTATGATTCTACACCAAAGTTGACTTGTATCTCTAGTTGTACTATAAAAATACTCTTTGATTGCATTGTAATTAGATATTCTAGTAGATCAAATTATGACCAAAAGCATGCAATTAATGCTTTGTAACTTTAAAAAAGTCACAATTGATTTAATATAAGCATAATTATTCTGTGGAATTTACAACATATTATATCATAAAAGATCAAAAATAATTAAAAACCATAAAGATATGAATAAATAAGGTATTGTCTTCATCATCTTTAAACATATATTTATATAATTAACAATTCCACAAAATTTCAAAGTTTGTCAAATTAAAGACACACGCACGTGCGCACACACACACACACACATTTATTGTGTAATACTATAAGTATTTAATTCAATTACTTAATACATTTGTAGTATGTGTTTTTATGAGAATCCCTATAATGATTCAAATTTTTACAATTGTAAGGTAGAAATTTACTGCAAGAAGTTGGAGTACATGTACATCATCCTACACAAAAATAAGAAATTTGAGCCACTTTAAGCAATTCTTCTTTTTATCTCTGAAATTTGATACCGTCTAATTGTACAAACATGTGACAAAGGCATAGGGTAACAATTGAAATGAGTATGGTCAACTCATGATTTTTAATGTAAAAGTTTGCACGGATAGAGATTCAAGGGTTCAAGAGACCAAAATTATTACTATGAGCCTTTTATTTATATAAATGCCAAAAAAAATCATAAATTTGTAGCTCGTCAGTAGTGGGAGGGTTTAGTTGAAGGAATTTAATAATTTACATTTTCATGGTAATATATCTCATTGTAGTTGATCTTAGATGAATTTATTCATTTCTTGCACAATGAAAGTTTTATGTTTATTTTTTGAAGGTAGACCTTGTAGACTACAAGGACAATGATGAATAAGCATCTCTACCTATGGTTTATATTAGAGAGGGTGAAGAAAAGTCAAATACGATATGTAGTGAGGTGATTTAATATTAATTTCATGTTCTCTTAGCAATTCCTGTGTTTATAGCTTCTGGGAAAATTTTCGTGTAAACAAGTGTGGGAAGAAATTGCAAATGCCTAGTGAATTTGGAAAATGGAAAAGAGCCATGCAAATGAATTAACCACATCCAAATCCATTTGTAGCTAAATCACAACTCTAAAAATAATATTTTAACCAAATAAATATAGAAGGTAATCTTATTAGTTGGACCAATTGTAATAATGATGTATTATTAAAGGCAAGGGAGGTTTTGGACAATATATCTACAATGATTTATATTAATAGATTATTATTGGGAGATCAAATTTTTGAAACCTAGGTCTGTTTTTATTTTTTTAGGTACTTTTATTGAGGCAGGGGGAGTTATAAAAATTAATTCTTTGAAACTCTAAGTTACTCGTTCTATCTAGAATTAAAAAAGGTAAAGGTGAAAGTTAATGGATTTTGGAATCACATTCAAGGCCTAAATTTGATGGCCCTTGTTGGAATAATGGAATGGTGTGTATTGAGAGGGGAGGGGTGAATCAATACCCTTAAAAAATTTATCTCTTTATCCTTTAGTAATCTATCTTTGTATTACTGATCATTGATGCTTTTCTATCTTATGCATGTAATATCAAAACATAAACTTAATTGCATGTAAACATTCATAGAAACATTCATGAAATGTAAGTACACATGAAAAAAGAATTGGTTAGGCAGAAAACCCCTGTTAGAAGGTAAAAAGTGTGGTGGGGATGAAGCCCACAAAGTTTCACTATCTACAGAATGGAAGGTGTCAGTGAAGGCTACAAGTGTGATCACTTTTGATGATCTTACCCTGTTAGGAGTAACAGTTGAGACTTGTTAAGGTCTACTCTGTTAAGATATTTAGCAACATTGTTAAGTGTGCACTCGGTTAAGAGATTTAAAAAAAGACTGTTAAGTCCACCTTCTTAAAGGATTTCTTCTATTTGATTGAATTATTAGAGAGTAGTCAAAAATACTTGTTGACCTGATAGTATGCAATCTTGAATTGCTGAATACAGGTCCTTTAAGTTCACAATCTATGTGTATCACCTATAGTGATTGATTAATACCTTTGTTCTTCTCGGTAGCCTTGAATCTTGTTCTACATAACTGAATTCTATCTTTTGTGTCCTTCTGCATGAAACTCTCTATTTGATCCATAGGATGTATGTTGCGGCTACAATCACCAATGTTTGATTGATCTCTACATCTATTTATACAATGTATTGACCTATTTTAGGTTTCACGCTTTACAATGAAAAACTCTATGATCAAAGGTTTACAACTTGACCTTGATCTCCTAGTTTGCATGTTTACAATCAGTTAGACTGATTAAAACAATTACATGTGCTTTACTTGTCCCTCAAGAAATAGTTTTAAAGATAAGCTTTAAAGCTAAATATAAAACTCAAGTATTTTATCTGACGTGTAACTCAGATCCACATTTCTCAAAAATAAAATTGTCTCTTGGTAGACTAGTGTTTGTATTGCTCTGTAGCCTTTGCTCGGTGATGTCTTTGAACTGTCTATCGGTTTTATCACTAAATAGTTTTGTCAGTTTACACTATAAATTGTCTGTCAGTGATAGTGCACTTAACATTTTTGGTGACCTCTGTGAACTTCTATGTTGGGTTACACTATAATCTTTTCTTTCAGTGATCATGTTACCGATGGTTCAAAAACTATTTCCTTTGTATACTAATGACAAAATATGATCATGAATCTCCCCCTTTGGCATTATTATCAAAAACTGATATGTGCAAAACTGAAATGTTCAGTATATACACCAAAATGTTTACCTTGTCAATATGATTACAATATGACTCCCCCTATGTGCATGTCTCAGTGTAGTGTATGTACATGTTTCTTCTTTTGATACATTTTCCTTTATACATATATCTCCCTTTTTATCATTTCCCCCTTCAACCTTATCATTTCCCCCTTTTTTGAAAATAATGACAAAGGTGTAGTACCTACAACTTGTCAAAAATGTGGGAATGGGATTTGTGAATTTCTTCCATTAGCTTCTCCCATTGCTCTTTGAGGTTCTCAAGGGTCATGAATTCCAAGGTGAGTCTGGCATGCATGTCATATATGCTCTCTGTAACAGACATCTCTGGGGTGACAATCAATTATTTTTCTGAAGTCATATATTTTGATAGCAGTGTGAGATTTAGGAGTAACATATCATGTAGCTCGGTTACCTCATATCAGATTCTACTTTTTTCTTTTTCAAGTTCAAGTCTCAACCTTTTTGCTTCTGCAATTTTGTCATAATGCAATTTGAATGCATTCTTCTTGGTTGTGAGACCTTGTGCACTAGCCTTAAGATCTTCACTAATTTTGGATATCTTTTCACTATGCTCGGTAGTGAAAGTCTCTAATGTGCACAAATTTTGAATGAAGCTGACTAGTTCTGATAATATTGGTTCTATTATAGTAACTAATTCAGAAATTTTTACCTTTTGTTCTACCACTTCCTGGTTGATTTTCTCTATAAGCTTGTATTGACACTTTTTCTATGCATGTTCTTCAGTTACCTTGTCTGCATCTAGATTCTAGGATGTGATGGCATTGAGGAGTGCAACTAATTGATCATGTATAGGTGCACTTTGATTAATTTTGGTGTCAGGTACAATCTGCAATATTATTTCTTTGGTTGTATCCAAGACTTGGGAGTTCTTTTTCTCCTTCTTGAGCTTGTCCTATATTTCCTTTCTTTTACAAAGCTCTCCATACTTTGTAAGTGACTCATAATCTAGTGTCCTTAGGTCATAGTCAAGTATTTCTATAATTTCATCTAATGTGACTAGATTTTTGTTCTTCTTCTTCTTCTTGGATGTGGTGGTGGAAGTAGGGTTGTGTAGAACTATAGCAAGTTCATGTTCTTTCTCTTTATTCGGTGATTGGGTGGGAGGTGTGATTCCTTTTTTTTTCTGCTCTATATTGACCTATTGGTCAGTAGTGGACATATCCACATCAACCTTGTCTAATTTTGCAGCCTTTTCACCTTTGGTGTTCTTATTATTCGCATCACCTTGTTTCTCCTCTCCACTTGCATCTGTATTTTCCTCCTTTTTTTCCTGTTACTTCCCTTGATCATCACCTATATCCATCAGTGTGTTTTCTTTAGGTTTAGGTATCTTCTCCTTTACCTCTGTAATGATATTGATAGCTTGTATCAATAATGGAATGTCACCTGGTATATTTACATGTGCTACATCTGTGGTATCTGTTTCCTGTACCTTTTCCTGCTCGGTGGCATCAGTTAAATCTTCATCTTTCTTGGGCTCATCATCAGAGTCAATAAGTGTTATATCTTTGATGATGACCTTTGTTGAATCTCCTAATGATTTTATTGAAGTATCTGAGGTACATCATCTATGCCCTTTCTTTCCAGTGTAGTTAACTCAACTAGATTGATGTCCTCGTTATCATTTATGAGGATGTGCTCTGGGCTCAGTGTGGCCTCTTTCTCTTCATAATGACGGGTCTTGGTAAGAGCTAATAACTTCTCAGGGCTTGAATCCTCCTTAGGTAGATTGAATATTTCATTCCAAGTTTCATTACTTTATTTGGAAAGCTCTATTAATCTTCCCTCTAGTACCTTGTAAGCTCTCAATTTAGCCGAAAATTTCTTTGAATGCTTCTTCATCATTTCACCAATTTCCTCAACTTTAGACTCGAGAGGCATAATTGTGACTAGGGATCTTTCCCTCATCTTTTTTTATTTATACAACGCATAAGTCCACCTTGCAGATATTATGTCATTTAGTTCTTGTGACATCATTTTATTGAATTGTACAAGTACATATTCGAATGCAATCATTTCTTGAATGATGGCTTCTTCTATATTATTATGATCCTCAAGTTTCAGAGTTAGTCATTGCCTTATCTTAGCATTTGATATGCTACATGGCTTAATGATTGATGTAGCAATCTTGTCGATTGTCTTTGGAACTTTATTCTTTTTAGGTTGGAGTGCTTGTTCACTCTCACCCAGTGCAGTACCATCCTTGTCCTCTTTACCTCTAATGTATCTTCTTCTTTGCCTCAGTGCTTGTTTCCCGGTTTGAGGCTTTCTCTTATAAGTCCTCACTATTCCTTTCTAACTGGTGATGAGTAAATAAACTTGTATACAATGTATCCATTTTGTCTACTATAGGATTAGATGCATTTGACAGTAATAGGTCACAATTATTTGGTAACATTAAACAATTACTATTTTGATTCAATTGAGCAATGTAGTCGATATCAATGTGGTAAGGGGAACCAAATTTTCATTCGAATATGGGAATTTTATCAGTATTTTCAATAAACATTGAGGAAGCTTCATGGTTAAAGTTAGATAGAAAATCAACACATGAGATGGAACTTGGACTAATGCACGGTTGTTAAAGTGCAATTGTATTGTGGAACTGGATTCTACTATGCAAGATGAAAAAGTGTCTCCTGTCAAGAGATTAGACGGACTTGAAGTAACATTGTCAAAATTTGTAATTTCTCTAATTCCTTTCATCAACCTAGTAGTTTTTTCACCTCTCCAGTCCTGTCAAGTGTTCCAAGACATCGATATTGCTTATATTTTGGGTCACTAATTTCTGAGACACAGTGACCCCATAGACATCTTCTAACACCTTTATACATGTTTGTATTTCTACAACATTTTACCTTCTTTGATTTCAATTTTATCTTTTGACTTAGCTGATTTCCTTGACTAGAGTCTTCGGAACTTGATTGCTTTCACACTCTTTCCATTTGAATTTTAGTCTCTGTAAGCCAACTCAATATTACCATTAGGAAATCTTCTAGTTAAGTCATTAGTGACTCTAGTATCCTCATTTTCAATTAGATGCTCACTATTCATATCTTATGGTAAAGGAATCAGTTTACATTTGGTTGTGCAAAGAAGTAGGGAAAAAATATTTAGCATCCTAAATTTGCAATCTGAAGTTGACTATTGACATTTTGTGATAGAAGATATATATTATAGGCTAACTTATTAAAAAAAAATAGAAGAGAACTACATTGCATGTCAATAATATGAGGAGTAAGAGGAGTGTCCTTGATCTTAATTAATAGCAAAAAGAGGATGCCCATTTTACTAACAAAATGATTCCCCCAAATGGCATATTATCATCATAAATAGGGTCAACGATTTTTGCTAAGGTAGATTATTGTATCACTTCAACAAATTTCATAACTTTCATATCAGATAACACTTTGGACAATTTTCTATTCTAATGTTCTATACAAATATATGGAAAAATATGTACCACTTTAGTACTTGGACTCCAAATAATCAGTTTTTAATAATAAAAAAAACATTTGGGCAATGCTAAGATATTTTATGCTTTGATGACCATTTACAATTGACTATATATATTATTATTTGTATTTATAAGCAACAATGTCAAATGCATGGAAGGGCAAAGAACATATTACATATGTATACATTCAGATAATAGATATTTGCTTATCAACATGAAATAAAGTAATCTGTAAAGCACATAAATTGACTGTCAAAATCATTTTTACTATTCTAATTCAATTATAATAAAAATTGTAAAACCTTTTAAACATCAAATTTATTTTCTAGGTAATAATATATAGATATAGAAATCATTTTCATGTAATACAATGTGTTCAAGGATTTTTCATGTATGTACTAAACAACTATAATGTTGCAAACACAATTTATAGACAAATTAAAGGAAGTCAATGTTCTATAAAAAAAGTCTATATTTGATATATGCATTAACTTTAACATTCAGTTAAGTAAAAATCTATAAATTGCTTTTGTAAATATATTCATAATCAGTTGCTTCTCTACGAAACTATCAACAATATAGAAAATAAAAAGCTATAGCAAAACTAAGAGGAAATTGATTCAATAATCTAACCTTGCATGAAGTTCTTGAAAGATTCAATGCAATTGCTTCTTGTTTGAACTCTTCTCTTGCTTTGCAATTGGTACTATTTTCTTTTGGCCACTACAAAAGATGAACTAACTCAATAATTAAAATACGTTGAATTTGTATAACAAAAATATATTTTTATGTGTATTCCTTGTTTACATTTGAAATATATTAGAAAACTATAATAAATAATTGTACACATATCCTTTAAACTAGATATATTATATGATTGCATTATTTTGTCAATTTTCTAAATAGTAATATAGATGTAACATTTAAGAATTCTAATAATTTATTTTTCTTAAGCATTATTTTCTTCTAAAATTCATGGTTTAGTTCATGCTCACAAGAATTCAGACTCAACAAAAGAACATTTTTTGGGGTGTTTGAAATATTTTTCATTTTGTAGCTATTGTAGAGAAACCTAAACCTATATATAAATAAAATCAAATGATCTATTATTTTATTTTTCTATATTTAATAAAATCCTACAATGATCTCTAATAAAAAACTCACTACATACATGTGACATGGAAGGAAAGTACAAGTTCATATTAATAGTCTAATTATGTTTACTTTCATATATTGTATTATTTTACATCATATGTGAAAAAATATAACACAAATAATCTAAATTATTATTTAAAGATGTCAAAATTTTAATGTTATTACTATAATTTACAAATGTTCCAACTTTAATACAAAAACATTAAGAACACAAATGTGCATGACTCTCTTGTCAGAAAAGATAAAAGAACGCTAAATTTTAAGTATACCAAGTCTCATGTGAACTCTAAATTCCAACCTACTCAATAATTTTATATACAAATTTGACGTGTTTGTTTCAAATTGACTATTATTCTACACCAAAGTTGACTTGTATCTCTAGTTGTACTATAAAAATACTCTTTGATTGCACTCTGATTAAATATTCTAGTAGATCAAATTATGACCAAAAGAATGCAATTAATGCTTTGTAACTTTAAAAAAGTCACAATTAAATTAATATAATCATAATCACTCTATAGAATTTCCAACATATCATATCATAAAAGATCAAAAAATAATTAAAAACCATAAAGATATGAATAAATAATGTATTGTCTTCATCATCTTTAAACATATATTTATAAAATTAACAATTCCACAAATTTTCAAAGTTTTCCAAATTAAAGACACATGCACGCACGCACGCACACACACTCACACACACACATTTGTCGTGTAATACTATTAGTATTTAATTCAATTACTTAATATATTTGTAAAATGTGTTTTGATGAGAATCCCTATATTGACTCAAATTTTTACAATTGTAAGGTAGAATTTACTGTAAGAACTTGGAGTACATGTACATCATCCTACACAAAGGCAAAAAATTTGAGCCACTTTAAGTAATTCTTCTTTTTATCTCTGGAATTTGAAACCGTCTAATTGTACAAACATTTGACAAAGGCATAGGGTAACAATTGAAATGAGTGTGGTCAACTCATGATTTTTTATGCAAAAATTTGTACGGATTGAGATTCAAGGATTCAAGAGACCAAAATTATTACTCTGAGCCTTTTCTTTATATAACTGCCAAAAAATTTCACAAATTTGCAACTCGTCAGTAGTGCAAGGGTTTATTTGAAGGAATTTAATACATCACATTTTCATGGTAATATATCTCATTTTAGTTGATCTTAGATGAATTTATTCATTTCTGGCACAACTAAAGTTTTATTTTTATTTTTTGAAAGTAGACCTTGTAGACTACGAGGACAATGATGAATAAGCATCTCCTCCTATGGTCTATATTAGAGAGGGTGAAGGAAAGTCATATAAGATATGTAGAGAGGTGATTTAATATTCATTTCATGTTGTTCTCTTAGCAATTTCTATGTTTATAGCTTCTGGGAAAATTTCCGTGTAAACAAGTGTGGGCAAAATTGCAAATGCCTAGTGAATTTGGAAAATGGAAAGGAACCATGCAAATAAATTAACCACATCCAAAACCATTTATAGCTAAATCACAACTCTAAAAAAATATTTTAACCAAATAAATATAGAAGGTAATCTTATTGGTTGGACCAGTTGTAATAATAATGTACTATTAAAGGCAAGGGAGGTTTTGGACAATAGATCTAGAATGATTTATATTAATGAATTGTTTTTGGGAGATCAACTTTTTGAAACCTAGGTCTGTTTGTATTTTTCAGGTGCTTTTATTGAGGCACGGGGAGTTATAAAAGTAATTCTTTGAAACTCTAAGTTACTCATTCTCTCTAGAAGAAGAAAAAAATATAATTGTGAAAGTGAATTAATTTTGGAATCACATTCAAGGCCTAAATTTTATGGCCCTATGACTATTTCTATGCTTCTAAAAAAAATTATCAAAATTTTAAGAAGACTTTATCACATGAAATGAATATTTTTGGCAGATGAGTATGTGCAGGATCATGGTATACCAAGCTATGGCCTTAAGTGGCAATGAAAAATTAGAAAATCAGGGTTAGTCAACTTGACGTAAAAATTTGAACATCTTATCAACCTTATGATGAAGGGGACTCCCCTTAATACCACAAGTACACGACAGAAACAAAGAGAAACAACAGAAATTTGCAAAAATAGAAAATTTGCTTCTTATTAGCTTCACAAATGTGGAATTACGAACTTCAGAATTATAATATCAAAAGCCACGTGGGCATCCCTTACAATAATTTGTAGGACAAAGCCTCAAATAACAACCCAGAACTACCCTAGAAAACACCACGGGCCTTCCTTAAATAGGCAATTTTCCACCGCCCGAGAAGGTTCCAGAAATCTAGCCATTAAGGTCGACTACCCTTAGCATTTAATTATTTTTCACTTTCATTACACAAGGGTCGGCTTTAAATATTTACAAAACATGAGATTAGGTAACCCAACTTCTGGAAACCATAACTTTTGAACCGTAGCACCAATTGGCTATTATAACCACTTTCCAGAAAGGGGAGATCGCGATCTACAGTGCTCAACTTGCGAAGTGCCAGTCAGCCGGGGGTTTGACCTCAATCTAGAGCCTCTAAGGTCCTAAAAATTGACCTCAAAGGATTTTCACCCTAAAATCTCAATAGTAAATCCTTAATAACTTTGCCAATACAGATGATCTGGCAATGAAATTCAACTGGCATTCTTATATGACTAAGATGAACCTTCACCTAGAAAATTAGAACATTCTGAGTTCAAACGACCAACTTACTAAAAATAGTAAGTTTCCAAAAAATAGCAGCTTTGTACAAAATAGCCCTTATTGAATAGAAAAACACATATTTTTGGCTGATGTAAGATTGCCCTTACACCCAGGATGCTCCTACATCAGACACCCAGGGTAATTTGAGAAGTGACCCTGTCACGTCTCAGGTGTGTAGAGGAAAACCAAGATGGTCATCCTCCTTTGTCAGCCATGATGAATCTTCTACAAGTCGTCCTCTCCATTTGACCAGATATTCTTCATATTAACTGTTCCTTGTGCTTCTACCAACATGACTATCTAGTATATCTTCAATCTCCTTGGTAGCTGAAGTAGTAGCTGGAATACTCGACTATTTTTTTGTGACCTCGCCTTCAACACCCCCTTCATGGTACTCTATCAAATCTACAATGTTAAATACTGGTGAAATATTCAACTCAGTAGGCAATTCCACCTCATAAGCATTTCCTGAATCATGCTTCTTCAGTATCTTACATGGCCCAAACTTCTTCATTTTCAACTTGTTATATGTACCA
>MU225325.1:6759688-6775120 GCA_018584345.1 Thuja plicata | reverse complement strand
ACAAGCTCCTCCTTTGCTCAGGTTCATTTTCACCACTCAGTAGGACTCTTCTATTAACTAGGACTTCTCCTCCTTCAGCATCTTCAGAATGAGATGATTTTGCATCTTCATCCACATGTGCAACTCTTTCCTGGCCGTCATTTCTCCTATCTACCCTTCCTTGGCATTGAGGACATTCATATGCCCTATGACCTTCTTCTCCACAGTGAAAACATGTTCCACGGAAGCCTCCTCTTCCTGATCCTTGTCCTCATCCTCTTCCTCTTTGATCTCTATTATTTTGATTGAAATTATTTCCCCTCTNACCCTGACTACTACTGGCCTCATCCTTCTTTTTCTGATCTTCATTTTGGCCTCCATAAGATCGTCCACCAGATCTTCCACCGCGACCTCTTCCGCTTTGCCTGCTTTCAAACTTCTTGTTCAACTTTTCCTCTACCTTTAGGGAAAACTGGTAGGCCTCTTCAATACTGTTCATTTGGATGAGGTTCAACTCCTCCTGAATGCTCGGCCTCAACCTATTAAGGTAACGTGCAACTTTCTCCTTTTCAGCTTCCACATGGCCTATTCTAATGAGGATTTGATAGAACTCCTCTGTATACTCTTGGACAAATTTTCCTGCTTGCTTCATACCTTGCATTTTCTTCAATAGATCAAGCTCATAATTAATTGGAATGAACTGTCGCTTCAATTTATCCACCATCAGATCCCATCTTGTGATTTTCTCCTTTCCTCTTCTATTTTTCTCCAACTGAATCTCCTACCACCAGATCTTTGCATGACCCTTCAGTCTGGCCTTCACAAATTTGACCCTATCAAGATCCTCAATATCTTCATACTCAAAATATTCTTCTATTTCATTGATTGAGTCGATCAACTCTTCTAGGTTAAGATTTCTCAAAAATGTGGGAACCTCAAGCTTAGGTCTTTTCCTATTCTTGGAAATGGCCCAGAAAATCCTTTCCTCCTCTTGGTTCAAAGTTTTGCCTTCCTGACCAAAATCTCCTTCTACGTCAGTTTCATCCTCACTTTCCTCTCTTACGGAAAGATTCATGCCTCTGTGAATCTCTTCCTACAATGCTTACACTTGTCTCTATAGGGCTCTAACCTCGGGCAGTACACCTCTGGCTCTTCTGCCACGCTCCCTTCGTGGAGGCATTTTCATGCTTATCACTGAAACCCTAACCATGATACTGGTGCAAACTGCCTCATAGTCGGTGATCTGTCTACACACTCAGGAACTTCTCACTCTGATACTACTTGATGAAGGGGACTCCCCTTAATACCACAAGTACACGACAGAAACAAAGAGAAACAAAAAAAATTTGCAAGAACAGAAAATTGGCTTCTTATTGGCTCCACAAATGTGGAATTACAAACTTCAGTATTACAATATCAAAAGCCACGTGGGCATCCCTTACAATAATCTGTAGGACAAAGCCTCAAATAACCACCCAGAACTGCCCTAGAAAACACCACGGGCCTTCCTTAAATAGGCAATTTTCCACCACCCGAGAAGGTTCCAGAAATCTAGTCATTAAGGCTGACTACCCTTAGCATTTAATTATTTTTCACTTTTATTACACAAGGGTCAGCTTTAAATATTTACAAAACATGAGATTAGGTAGCCCAACTTTCGGAAGCCATAACTTTTGAACCGTAGCTCTGATTGTCTATCATAACCACTTTTTGGAAAGGGTAGATCGCAATCTACAATGCCTGACTTGCAAAGCGCCAATTAGCTGGGGGTTCATCCTTGATCTGGAGCCTCTAAGGTCTTGAAAATTGAGCTCAAAGGTTTTGTACCCTAAAATCTCAATAGTAAATCCTTAATAACTTCGCCAATACAGATGATCTGGCAATGAAATTCAACTGGCATTCTTATATCACTAAGATGAACCTTCACTTGGAAAATTAGAACATTCTGAGTTCAAACGACCAGCTTACTAAAAATAGTAAGTTTCTAAAAAATAGCAGCTTTGTACAAAATAGCCCTTATTGAATAGAAAAACACATATTTTTGGGTGATGCAAGAATGCCCTTACACCCAGGATGCTCCTGCATTACCTTATGTGAAAAAGTTGTAAGAATAGAATCTATAGGAAATTGAATGTAGTTTCTAAACCGCTAGCCCTTGTCTGAAAAAAAAAATTAATCTAATTGTTCAATATTTTAGATTTCAATGCAATAGTACAAAAATTTTAGGAAAAAGATAAAAAGTACGTGTATGTCTGACGACCTTAATCACAATAAAATGATGATATATTTTCACAAGATTCTAGATATAAGTAGTAGACTCGTTCCTGGATGTGACACATATTTTTGTGTAATTTTTTACCAAATAAATAATTAATTATGAATTTTATGCTACAACTTACTCAAAATAAAAAAAAATCTCATTTCTGACCACCTTAACTAATTCTAAACTTTACAAATTGCTATTTTTTTTCTTATAGTAGGCGAAGCATACAATGTGATGCATGTTTTGGATTTCAAAAAGGTTAAACAGTTTGAAATTTATATTTGTTTTTCAATCAGTCTGTTAATTAGGACTTTAGAGATAACTCAATTAGAAAATAAGTAATAATTACTTACTGAACTCAAAATTTGACAAAAATTATATTGATGGAAAGTTGATAATGTCTTTAAGAAACCCTTTTTGTTTCATCAAATTCGGGTGAAAAAAAGGTCGTCAGCTACATGGTCGAAGTCTAGAGATCAGAGGAAATATGGTGAACACGTCGTTTGGGTTGACCATCCACGTTTGGCATTGCAAAGCCAAAACCCAAAGCAAATACCAAGCCTAATCATATATTCGATATTATCGAATATCCAATAATATCAGATATCTGATAAGTCCCACCCAAATTCAACATTTCAATTTCAACACTCTTTTCAATTTTATGATTTTAGGTTTTTTTCAATTTTATATTTTTAGGTTATATAATATAAATTTCATTTTTTTAATATTAATATTAGATGGTAATATAATTATTTAAATATTAGTTTTGTATTATATAAATTAGTATTATGTTATTATTATTTATTTCTCTATTGTATAATAGTATAATATTAGTATTGATATTATAACAATAATACCTAGGAGAGAGAGAGATTAATATTTATATACTAATTATATTAATATTGTTAAAATATAATATTAATACTTTTAAAATATAATATTAATAGTATGAAAATATAATATTAGTATTATAAACGTAAAATTTATAATAGTAATGAAAAAGTAAAATAACCATTCAAAATAGGATGAAAATGAAAAGGTTGAAGCCAAATTTGGGCGGGAGATATCAGATATCGGATATTATCTGATATCTGATATGGTTTATTGGTATCCAAAAGCAAAAATTGATTATCTGGGTCCCTCCGTCTGAGAAGCACGTTTTCTGCAGAGAATATCATGAGAAATCAATTGTGAAAGACAAAAAAAATACTTTTTCACCCTTTTTGTTGGAATTTCTATATTATCAAAGGTTTTTGTATCACCTTTTTGGTCTCACCATGGGGAGTAGTAGTCGTCGAAAGCATAAACAGAAGAGGAAGCTCACAAATGAAAAGATTGAAGTGTATAGAGAAATGGATAGGGTTTCCCATCAGAACAAGAGACAAGGTATGTTAAATATTAATGAAGATGTGGGCATAGGCCCACTCTTAAAGGTGGTTTCAAGTAAAGAAGAACATGAATTTGAAATGATTTATGAAAATAATATTGAAAATGAGAATGTAGGGATTGAAGATGAAAATGTAGGTTTTGAAAATGAACATGTAGATGTGGACAATGGAAGTGTCGACATTGGCAATGACAATCCACTGATTGAAAATGAAGGAATTGACAATGATAATGGTGCACAAGAACCAAATAAAAGTTACACATATCCAAATTATATGAGAAATGAAGTCCCTTGGGAGGAAGAAAGACAAACTTCAAATTTGAGACCTTCACTAACAATAAAATGGTTACTTGAAATTGATGAGAACATAATGAGCAATTTCGATGGAAAAAGATCAGAAAGAACCATTCGATTGTGGGTTTCAAAACTTTATAATAAATTTTTAGCCAAAAGACATTGGTCGAGAAATGCCAAATGTTTTTTCAATTGTGAA
Source organism: Thuja plicata (assembly GCA_018584345.1). Lineage (NCBI taxonomy): Eukaryota > Viridiplantae > Streptophyta > Pinopsida > Cupressales > Cupressaceae > Thuja > Thuja plicata. The sequence continues at coordinate 6,770,998 of MU225325.1, read as the reverse complement.
AGATGCAGAAGATGAGACGTATACTAGTCAAATTGAAGATAAGTGTGAACAAGAAAAAGGAGAAGACTGTTATTATTGTAAGAAATATTTTTAGCGCTCTCAATTCCATTGGGAAGACTACCAAGTAAAAATATAAGAGAGATGCTAAGAAGGTTATTACAACCTCCTTAGTAAGTCATCATTTCATAAAGGCTCATTTGATGAGACAAACTTGTGTTGACTTGAACCTAAATCGTAAAACTTTGGATAGAGCACTTGCAAGAAGAGAAAGACTTGACGATCCTCTTCAAAATGATACATGAGCTTGTGGTGGGAGACTTCCATGTTGTGATAAGAAGCTTACTGATGGTGCGAAGGAACAAATTAAACTATTTTGCCAGTCTCACTCAAGAGTGTCACCAAATGTGAAAGATGTCTTGAAGTTGAGAATTGGCATTCGAGACCTTAACCCACATCCCAAACATTATTTGGAGGTGAGTCAAACAATGTTGTTCAAAATATTTTGTGACACACATCCAACATTGAAAATATCACAAAGATATTTTGAAGCCTTTTTTTGTGTGCCTCTTAAGATTCAAAATACTTGTTGAAAATATCATGTGGAGTTTTCAATGCACCATGAACTGTTATGATCCCTTCATTCTACTTTGCATACTAGTGAAATGTTGGAGGAGTGTGGTGCAATTTATCTTCCAAAATCATCAAGAGACTTTCTAGATCAAATTTTTATGTCCTAGAGATGATGGATGTTTCTTTTATAGACAAGATTGCTTAAATGACAAGTGCTTAGAGTGTGGTGGGCTAGTGAAGTTTGTTTCATGTTTTCATGAGGGCTGCAAACACAATTTTGGAAAGCCAAATGTCCAAAAAAAGATATATGAAACCATTAAATATACATTGAAAAGTGGAGGTGAAGGCTCTAGATGTGAGTTGGTTATAAAAGAATGCAATGTAGCTGATTTTATTTCATATTTCAGGAAGAATGTTTTTTACAAGTATGCAAGGCATAGTCACGGGTCTTAGTGGTTGGATCAAAAATCCAGGATGTGTAAGGATACTTTCCCAATTGGCACTATTATATCGGTCGTTGAATTTACAGAGAACTATACATTGCAGCTCCAAAATGAGTTTCAAGGTCAATATTACAATTCTATTCAAGTTGCTATTTTTGTGCACATAACATTTAGACATTCCCCTGATGGCACATAAGATGACCAAAAGATAATCAGAGAATACCATTTTTATATGAGAAATGATAGATCTCACTGTCACGAGTATTTACAACATTTCTTTTATAATTATTTCTATGGATAAACATCTCATTTGGTCAGATAATTGCACATATCAATTAAAAAATGCTTGTATGTTTTATTGGTTATGTAGAATGCATGTAGAGAGAGATGTACCTCATATTTGCAGTTTTTTTAGGTTGGTGATGGAAAAGGGGAGCATGATGGAGCAGGTGCATGTGTAAAGAGATCTCTAGTTAAGGAGCAATTGAGGATTTTAGGTGCATAATTCCTTGATGCTTTTTCTATTGTTGATTGGTGAGCTTCAACATTATCATAGGGGAGACTCTTGATTTAGCGATGCACAAATTCGTTTGGTCATTGAGTTGGGCACAATTGGAGATAGGTTGGATTTTCAAACCATGAAGGATTCTTCAAAAATGCATTCATTTCAAAGCTCATATGCTAGTACATGGACCATTTGGACATGAGAGTTGGCTTGTTTTTGTTCGAGGTGTCTTTAGTGTGATTGGGATAAGTTTGAGTCAAGTGAGTGGGTCGATTCATGGGTTCCACATTATCTAACTCCTTTATCTGTCATACTCTATGTAATAAATGATGACATGGATTGTTTACTTGACTACGACCATCTTTCAGATCTTCTATAGATAGGATAAGTTTTTGCATTAGTTGCACCATAGAGGAATGATGAGAGATCAAATTACTGGTTAGCACATTGTGTATGAGGAAAGCAGAAACTTTGCACAACCGATGATAAATGATGATATGTTCACATATCCAACAAGATCACATGTTGTTGCAGAAGCATGGTTACACACATACATGATTAGAAATAATGGTATTCCTATGTTTAAAGACTACGAGAAGCACAAACCATTCTCATGTATTCACACCTTGTTATAGCAGCCAATGTTAAGTTGTTGAAACATCAAGGAAAACCAAAGACAAAGGAACTTTGGACTATTAGTACTATTGATCATGAAGAAATATTGAATAACCTCAAGTAGAGAGATGACACTTTAGACACACTTCAGTAGGTAAGTGCATCTCACTGTAAGGTTTTCCATGTTCATTATGGTTAGGTTCAATACATTCATTGTATTTTTTTGCTTTATTTTTTTGAGCCAATAAACTTGGTTTTGTATGTGGATGGTAAGTGCAGCTGGATACATATATGATAGATATAGGAGATTGAGGTGTGCATTTTATTAGCCCAGATCTTTTATGACGGTAAAATTCACTATGCATTAGCTAGTCATGTTCTTTGGTTTGTTTAGTTACTTATACATTCATAATATTTTTTTCAACCTATAAACTTATTTTTTCTTGTGCCTTCTGAATGCAAGGATTGGAATGTAGATGGCATTGAGTACCATGTGTTAAAATTATACACTTTAGGACTAGAAATGACACTTAAAATTTTGATATATATTTGCGTATCTAAGATTTTGAGAAATTATATATCTCAGACTTTTGATAACATTGATATATTTATTCATAATATGTTGTATCAATGATATACAATGATTTTGTCTGAAAGGTGATGTGTACAGTCAAACTTGTATAATGATGAAATACATGCAAGAATGCAAATATTTGACAAAAAATTCTTAAGGCTTTGTTGAATGTGTTAGATAAGATGTCTTATAAATTCTTGTACAATAAAATATAAGGCTTATTTGAATGTGTTCAAATTATTAAAGTGTTTGATTTAAATATTGTGGTTTGTTTTTGCAAATGTGTGTTCAATCATTCACCTATGACTCCCACATAGTATCAAGAAAATGTAGTACTAAGTCGGTGGTCATTTGTAGTTCTATGATAGTGGTCATTTTTAGCATAGACATAATGATGAGAAGTAATAAAGCATTTGGATTCCTTCCAAATGCATTTAAGACTGATTTTCAGTGTAAAAACAATAGCCTTAAACCTTTTTCATCATGAAGATATCGATGTCATCTCCATTGGTGTACCCTTAATTATTTTCTAGGCCTACTAGACCTAATTGGGCACATTTATAAAGGAGGTGCTCTAATTCTGTAGTCCAGAATCCTCTCACCTATAAAAATGGTTAGGATAGGTTTATAAACTTCCAAATCCAAGCCCTCAAGCCTTGATTCCACCCCAAAGTGCTCCATCCCTTCAATCTTCTTGACTATGCATAGGTAGCCACATAGAGATGTCTACCTAGATTTGATCAAAATACTTCAAGGCACACTTTGACCTGAAAATCACTTCTGTAATCATAAAATACACATGCCAAAATCTCATCTCACCAATAATTATATTTTTATGATGGTGGCAAGATGCGAAATCAACATTTATCTAAGAAACCCTAGGTTGGTTAGGGTTTCGGACCCTTGTTGACAGAAAAATAGATAACTCGCTCAAAACAACTCCTCAGGAGCCCAAACTTTTTTTATTGAAATATATTTCCAATCCTTAACTTATATAATTTGTCTCAATCCCTCATTCATCTGTATAGATCCATATAATTGCAAAAACTTGCAAAATTAAATGAAAAATTTATCCGTATAGAACACCTTTTCTAGTTTTACTTCAAAATATCCCAAAGGTCCTTCGAAATAAAATTGTATGATCAAAGATTACTATTTGGGGAAGAAATTTTCCCAAAAGGACAAAGCTTGAAACCTTTGATAACTCCTTTAACATAGGAACCCTCACTTTAGCTTGGAAGGTCTAATTGGGGCACTTAATGAAGGAAGTACCCTTCAAATATTGAAATCCACCAATAAAACACTTGGGACACCTTGGGGTACATGCGAGAACATCATTTCTCCATTTTTGGGTCTTGAAATAATACCCATCAAAAGTTATGGGGAATCGAGCATATAGTCTATGCTTCTCTGCCAGTCACATACCACTAACAATTCGAGAGCATCAAGAACCATTCATCGTGGGACCAAAAAATCAGCTCCATTTGGCTAGGTAAATACTAGGGGAGAACTTTTTTTCTCACATATTATCAAGAATGTTTTGGCGCATGTCGGACCAATGTGTTCCCAAGGTGCACTAAGCCAAATTGGGCAGCAATTTTTGAAGATCCATATCTCAGACCTTGTGAGAGATATTAGAGATCCGTGAAGTGAAAAAGGACTATATTGGGAAGGCATACAAGAATATAGCTCAATTCTAGGAGATTCCACTCAGATTCCATTTGGTGACCCGATCTTGGTTGGTGCAAAAAGTTGCACTGTTGCTCAGTTGAAAGTTGCTCAATGGTGCATATTTCAAACCATTCATCATGGGACCAAATAGTGAGATCCATCAGCTCCATTTGGTTAGGTAAATACTAGGGGAGACATTTTTTTCTCATGTAACATCAAGAATGTTCTGGTGCATGTCAGACCGAAGTGTTCCCAAGGTGCACTAAGCCAAATTGGGCAGAGATTTTTAGAGATCCATATCTCAGACCTTGTGAGAGATATTAGAGATCCATGAAGTGAACAAGGACCATCTTGATAAGTCCTAAAATCATGTAGCTTATTTCTATGGGATTCCACTCAGGTTTCATTTGGTAACCCGATCTTGGTTGGTGCAAAAAGTTGCATTATTGCTCAGTTGAAAGTTTCTCAATGGTGCATCTTTCAAACCATTCATCATGGGACCAAAAAGTCACCTCCATCAGCTCTAGTTAGTTGGTTAAATACTAGGGGAGACCTTTTTTTTATCACGTAGCATCAAGAACGTTCTGGCGCATGTCAAACCGAAGTGTTCCCAAGGTGCACTAAGCCAAATTGGGTAGCAATTTTTGGAGATCTATATATCAAACCTCGTAAGAGATATTAGATATCTGTGAACTACACAAGGACCATATTGGGAGGGCCTATAATAATATATCTTAGTTCTGGGAGATTCCACTTGGATTCCAATTGGAAACCCAATCTCAGTTGGTACAAAAAGTTGCATTATTACTTAGTTGAAAGTTGCTCAATGGTGCATCTTTCAAATCATTCATCGTGGGACCAAACCATCAGCTCCATCGGCTCTATTTTTTTAGTTGAATTCTAGGGGATACCTTTCTTTTCTCTCATAGCATCAAAAACATTTTGGCGCATGTCAGATCGAAGTGTTCCCAAGGTGCACTAAGCCAAATTGGGTAACTATTTTTGGAGATCCATATCTTGGACCTTGTGAGAGATATTAGAGATCCATGAACTGAACAAGGACCATCTTAGGAAGGCCTAAAATCATGTATCTTAGCTCTGGAAGATTCCACTCAGATTCCATTTTGCGACTCGATCTCAGTTGGTGCAAAAAGTTGCATTGTTTCTCATTTGAAAGTTGCTCAATGGTGCATCTTTCAAACCGTTCATCGTAGGAACAAACCATCAGCTCCATCAGTTTTAGTTGGATGGATAAATTCTAGGGGAGGCTTTTTTTTCTTACGAAGCATCAAGAACATTCTATCACTTGTCTGACTGAAGTTTGACTGTGTGGTCTATCTAATGCAAGGAGGTTGGAGACGGGTCCTAGGGCACACCTGAAACCATCCACCTTGCAGATACAATGCAGAATTAACACAACACACATTAGGAGAAGGGAAATTTAGAGATCTTCATTATTAAATCATCAAAATTAATACATGACAGGCTGTAAGGCCTTCCTGGTTACGACCATATACATCACAATGTATTATAATTTGATCTTTTTGCAACAGAGATCTTAGATCTTCAATATCTTAACATTTACATTCTTTCTCTAAGACTTTCTACCAAACTAAGAACATAAAAAGAGTATATAAAAGAGACCAACAAGTAATTTGGCACTCAAAACCCAAAGGAGAGAGCTAGATTTAGGTCCACACGGATCCCAAGATAGATCCCAAATAAATCTAGCCATGAAAATTAAATGAAGAAGTCGACCATTACTCTAACTCCAAAAATAAACCAACTTGACAAGGGCATGACCAAGCAACAGAGCACTCAGCCAAAGAAGAGTCGAGCAACAACAACAGGCATGACTGAGCAACTCAGCAAGCATGCCAAACAACAGAAGCCAAGCAACAGAGAATAAACTAAGGAATGCAGTAAACATATTTTTGGTTGAGTAGGATTGCCAAGGACCAAGATGCTCCTGCATCAGACACCTAGGGTTGAAAAGAAATGATTCCCTGAATCATGCATCAATTCCAACCTAAAATGAATCCAACTTAGATTAAGAAATCCAAGATGAGTCCTCAATCGGTCTATTTTTCCACTTTACCAGATATTCCATTTATTCTTTTCCTCTTGTACTTCTGCCAACTCTCTATTTCAAGATCTTCTCAACTTCCTCTATATACTTCTTAGGATAATCACTTGGTACTATTACTTATTCATCAGGTTCATGATATTCATACAAGTCTAAAATATTGAATATAGGTGATATATCCATGTCATCAGGTAATTCAACTTCGTAAGCATTTCCACTGTCAAATCTTCTCAGTATTTTACAGGGGCCAAATTTCTTCATCTTTTTAGTTTCCCATATGTTCCAATAGGAAATCTTCCTTTCTTCAGATGAATCATCACAACATCATCAACTTCAAATGTCTTATGTCTTCTTGATATGTTTGCATCATCTTTGTATTTCTGATTACTTTTCTCCAGCTTTTTCTTTACATCCTCATATAATGTCTTCATAAATTATCTAAATTCCTCTGCTTCAGTACTTCTTTTCTCTTCACCAACAATGTCTCTCAAATCTAAGATACCTCTAGGATGTGTGCCATGAACAATCTCAAAAGGTGTCTTTCCAGTACTTTTGTTTACTAAACTGTTGTATGCAATCTCTACTTGTGCCAACATCAAATCCCAATTGCTTGGTGTGTCTCCAACTAAACATCTCAACTAGTTACCCAAACTTCTATTTACAACCTTTGTTTTCCCATCGGTCTATGGATGAAATGTAGAACTAAATTTCAACTCAGTATTCAGCTTCTTCCAAAGTGTTCTCCAAAAATAGCTTACAAACTTACTGTCTTTGTCAGAGGTGATACTCTTTGGTAATCCATGCAATCTGACAATATCTTTGAAGAAAAGATCTGCTATATGCACTACATCTAATGTTTTCTTACATGGTATGAAATGTGTCATTTTATAAAATCTATCCACAACAAAAAATATAGAATCATTACTTCTTGTTGTCCTAGGTAAGCCAAGAACAAAATCCATGCTGATATCACTCCAGGGTTTCTTAGGAATAGTAATAGGTGTATACAAACTAGTATTCTAACTTACTCCCTTTGGAACATGCCAAAATCCACAACTTATTACAAATTTTTGAACATCTTTATATAAATGAGGCTAAAATTACCTCTCCTTTAGTAGACTCAACGTTTTATCAATCCTAAAGTATCGAGCCAATCCACTACTATGTTTCTCCTTAATCAAATTAGTTCTCATTGAACCTCTTGGTATGCACAACTGAATACCTTTGAACAACATATCTTCCTGAATGAAATAGCCTTCATACTTGATTGATTTATATTAGGTTCTCTACACACTCTCCACTACTCTAAAAAATCAGGATCATTTTCATACAAATTCTTCATGTCATCAAAGCCAACAACTTCAACTCTCATTTTAGTCAACAAGGATCTTCTTCTACTCAATGCATCAACAACTCTATTAGAAACTCCACTCTTATGCTTAATCACAAATGTAAAGCTCTAAAAATATTCAACCCATTTCACATGTCTCTAGTTCAACTTATTATGACTACCCAAATATTGTAAAGCCTTATGATCAGTATACAACAAAAATTCATTTCGCATCAAGTAATGTCTCCATTTCTTCATAGCTTGCACAATAGCATAGAATTATTGATCATAGACAAAATATTTTCTCTTTGAATCATTCAACTTTTCACTAAAGAAATCAACATGTTTACCTTCTTGAGTCAATACAGCTCCAATTTCACTTCCACTTGCATCACATTAAACTTGAAATACCTTATTGAAATCAGGTAAGGCTAGTACAGGTAATTCAGTAACCTTCAACTTTAAAGCTTCAAAAATTTTATCAGCTCCATGTGTCCATTTGAACTCTCTTTTGTCTCCTCTCATTGTCTCAGTCATAGCATTCCAAATAGAACAAAATTTTTTGATAAACTTACTGTAAAAACTTTCCAATCCATGAAATGATCTTACCTCTATAACATTCTCAGGTGTAGGCCAACTCAATATAGCTTCAACCTTTTCTGGATCCATCTTCAAACCATCAGCTGAAATTACAAAACCCAAATACACAAGCTCTTCTTTCATGAAGGAGCATTTCTTCAGATTTATTATCAAATTGTCTTATTTTAATCTCCGTAACACTTGTCTTATGTGCATTAGATGTTCTTCTATAGTCTTACTAAATATTAGAATATCATCCAAATATACAATCACACACTTATTCAAAAATTTCTTCAAAACTTCATTCATCAGCCTCATAAATGTACTGGGTGCATTAGTTAAACCAAAAGGCATAACCAACCACTCATACAAACCTTCCTTTGTCTTGAAAGAAGTCTTCCATTCATCACCTTATCTGATTCTGATCTGATGATATCCACTTTTCAAATCAATTTAGGTAAAATACTTTTCTCCACTCAAACAATCCATTATGTCATCCATTCTTGGTATAGGAAACCTATATTTTACTGTGATCTTGTTTATTACTCTAAAATCAGTGCACATTCTCCATTATCCATTCCTTTTTTGTGCCAACATAGCACATACTGCACATGGACTCAAACTTTCTCTGATTAAGCCTTTGTTCAACAACTCATGAACCTGTCGATTATGCTCTTCATTCTCGGTAGGTGTTAACCTATGCGGTGCTTTATTTGGTAAAATAGCTCCAGGAATCAGATCTATATAGTGACTGATATCTCTAATTGGTGGAAAACCATCAGGTACATTATCTAAAATTATTTATTTATATCCAGTCAGCAACTTCTCAACTTCTGCAGGTATGTCATCTTCTACATTCTTACTTGGTTTGTTAGGAATCAAAGCATAAAAAATATCATTTCTTTTTAGATATTTTGCTAGAAAGTTGACTCCCAGGGATTATATGGCTTATTTTGTGTTGTCATTATGGAAAAAAATTCATATGAAGTTTTGACAATAAACTATGAAGTGATAATTGACTAAGTGTAGAAGACAGAATAAAACATTGACTTGCAATCGATCAGAGCATCAGCGCACATGCGTACGATCACATCAGGATATGCACATTTAGAATTAATCTCTATGGTATGTTGTTATGCTTACCCTATACACATATGGTATGTAATGGTAGTACAGACAAGTTACAGAAAGAACAAGTACACTACCAGTTCAGAATACAAAGTATGAAGTCGACTTCATTATTTTGATTAGCGTGTAATCTTTTGTTATGTAAAGGCTAGGCGCCTATTGTAATAAGTTTGTAATCATGTATTAAAAATTGTTGTAAACACACTTAAGCCAATTCATTTGGAAGTGTTGTGAATGTTTTTTTTGGGCCGACTAAGGTCTTGTTTATAGTTGCATCTATTCAGGCATAAACATATATATATATATATATATATATATATGCAATGTAAAGATATGTTTGAAGCATCGATGAAATAATTAGAGAAGTCATATAAGAAGAGTAGTATGAAGATATCAGAATGAAATAGAGCCCTTAAAGAAGATAAGAGCATAAGCGTATAACTAGAACTGATCAGACATCTGTGTCACATACAACAGTTCACTTTTGGATATAGTGCATATCTATTCACAGGAGGTTGTAGCCTTCTTTCTTAATGACAAGTGAGCTCTTGGATAGTGAGTCCTCACCCCTAACATGGTTTTTTGTAAAAGACTCCTAACAGGGTCAGACCCTTAACTAGGTCATTATACTTACATTGTAAAGACTTCTCCTAACAGAGCAAAGGAACTTTAACAGGTTCATTATACTAGTACAATATTTGTGGGTACTAACTCCCACCAGGGTTTTCCTCTAACCAAGGTTTCCCCATAATCATATTATGTGTTATGAGATCTTGTGTTTGTTGGAAAGTGACATTGCAAGCAATTTTTATTTTGTCATTGATGTCAAACCTTAATTGGTGAGACTATTGCTATCTGTTTGAGTACCATATCTATTGTTGGTGAAGAATATTTAACAAGAAGACCAAGTGAATGGTTGAGTTAAGGAAATTCAAAGGGTATTTGATCAGTTGACACTCTGGCAAAGTAATTTGTTGCTTATCTTTCAAAGACAATTTTTCTAGTTGTTCTGTGCTGAGCAAGTTTGGCTTGTGCTGAGAAAAGTTGCTTATGACGAGCAAAGTTGCTTGTGCTGAGTAAAGTTGCTTGTGATGAGAAAAAAATTTCTCGATGCCGAGCACCATTGAAATTGTTGAGTGAAAAAAATGATTAAGGCCGACTTATAGAAATTGGATTAATGATGAGATCTGAGATCTCTGGCCGACTTAGTTAATTTTATTGGGATATGTAATGTTAATTAATGATTTATCCACATCATTTAATGTATGGGTAACCATAATTAATGCATGGTTTCAAGATTTAATTAGAGACTACTTTGGAGAAGTAAATGTAATACAAAGATGGGATGATCCATTGGATCTGACCTAACCTAAGATCTATGATCTTGTTTAACCGAAAAAATATTTATCTAACCTAGACAGAGAGGTATATGATAACCTTAGGGGTTATTCATTATGTGTGGATGGATGTATGTGTATGCAAGAGGTTTGCATAGTTGATTTACTATTTAGCATGATCTAGCAGAAAAGGCAAAGATAGAGGTAGAGTGTTGCATGTGTGATTTCTTGATGGATTTCCAAGCAGATCAGAAGGTTGAAATGACAATGCAGGCTATCCAGTAAGTTAACATTAGAACTGTAATTGGATCTGAATTGCAAAGTAAGTTGTATGTATCAAATCAAAAACTACTGATTACTTTCTTACCATTGTATCAGTTAAATCCTTTAACAAGGTTGACTTAACAATCATTTGTATAAATCCTCTAACAAGGTGACATTCAGATTGGAATGTTCTAAGTCCTCTAACAAG
>MU225325.1:6721232-6744411 GCA_018584345.1 Thuja plicata | reverse complement strand
AGATAGCTCACTCTTTCTTTGTTTCATCCTCTTGTGCTAGCAATACTCCTAGGGATGTAGCTATAGCTGAAATGTATAGGAGTAAGGGCTTTCCATGAATAGGATCCATAAGAATAGGTGGAGCAGCCAGGTACCCCTTCAATTCTCTGAAGTTGGCTTCATAGTGTTCATCCCAGTTGAACGCAACCCCTTTATGTAGTAGCTTAGAAAAGGGTTGTGTCTTATCTACAAGTTGGGACATGAATCTCCTAATAGACTAGAGTCTCCCTTGTAGTGTCCTCATTTGACTGATATTACGTGGAGGAGTCATCTTGAGAATAGCTTTTACCTTCGCCAGATCTACCTCGATTCCCTTTGCGGATACTATGAATCCTAGGAGCTTGCCTGATTGGACCCCAAAGGCACATTTCTTTGGATTGAGCCTGAGTTGGAACTATTCCATTCGATCCAATATCTTTCTTAAATCAGCAATATGAGTACCTCTTTCTTTGGATTTAGCCAGTGTGTCATCAACATAGTCCTCCATGTTTTTTGTGCATCATGTCATGGAATATTGTTGTCATAACTCTTTGATATGTTGCTCTGTCATTCTTTAGCCCAAATGGCATGGTGTTCCAAAAAAATATGCCCCATGCACATGTGAATGCAATTTTCTCTTGATCCTCAAGGGTGATCTTGATTTGATTATAACCCGAGAATCCATCCATTAAAGAATACATTTGGTAGCTGGCTGTAAGGTCTATGATCATGTCAATATTTGGGAGAGGGAAATCATCTTTCGGACATGCTTTTTTGAGGTCTCAAAAGTCCATGCAGATCCTAATAGATTTATCAGATTTTGAAACAAGAACTACATTGGAGATCCATGCTACATAGGCAATGACTCGAATAAATCCAACTTTTAACAACTTTTCCAATTTTTATTTCACCAATAATGCAACATGAGGATGCATTTTTCTAAGTTTTTGTTTCATAGGCTTGATCCCAGGAGCTATAGATAAGTGATGCATGATGAGATTAGGATCTAGCCCTAGCATATCAGTGTAAGACCATGCAAAGTTGATCTTTTTCTCCTTCAGGAACTCTGTGAATTTTATCTTCTCTTCTTTGGATAGAGATTGTTCTAGATGAACTATCTGAGGATCTTCAATAGTGCCCAAGTTCACTGGTTGTGTTGGTTCAATCAATACCAAAGATCTTTCTTAAAAGTGCTCAGGGAGGATATCAAGAATCTCATCCTTTGGCGCCTCTGAGAGGTTTTCACCATTGGATATGTCATTTTTATTTACTTTTTTGGGATCTGATACTGCCATAGAGTGGTTTTCACCATCAGTCCACTTTTTCTTTTTATTTCTCAATTTGTGACTAAGAAACTTGATATCCTCCTGTGGCATGTTCTCGCTCCTTGCATTGGTGGAAGAAGGGTGAGGTTCACAAGCATTAAGGTAACAAGCTAGGGAGTGGTCATTGGGAAAGTCAAGGATAGGAGTGGGATCTGTTTTAGTCCATTTGATTAGGTCTGGAAGTACCAATGTTAGGGAGTTAGATTCTGGGAAGGGAAACATCACGTTAGCATTAAAAATATTAACCGACATGACATGATCTGTTAAGTTAATATCTTCGATGTTTAGATCAATAAGAGTAAGATCATTGTTAAAAGGGTCATTGTCAGTTATATATAGAGTGAACTCTAGTGACTCGTCAGTAGATACCTCATCATCACCCCTTTGTAAAAGGAGGCTTCTTGCTTGTAGCCTATGAAATTCTTCTAGAGTTATGTATTCACCAGTGTCTCTGTCAATGATTGGAGGAAGGAACTCTTCTTCTGCTTCAGGAGGATCAATGTCATTGAAAGGAGTGTCAGGTCATTTACTAGGAGCTAAGGAAGCTGCAAACATGTGAATTGTATCTATCCCAATTTCCTTAGAGGCAATAGATAGCCGATCCCACTCATAGTGATGAGAGTTTGTGACATCATCATCAGATCTATCCAAATATTCAGCAATGTTTATTTAATGGACTCAATTAGCTGCTTGTAGATCAAAGTGAGGTAGATTTAGAACATGTGAAATTGTGACCAATTTCCCCTAGTTAGGATGTAAATTCTATGGTCGGGATTCCTCTTGAGTGATTGTAGCTATGGTGTCTCCTACCTCTTGAATGGGCAGTTGTTCTAGCAAAGGAGTGCGAAGATCCTGTGGTACCTCAAAACTAGGTATGTAGCATTCTCCTTGATATTTAGGATTCTTTGTACCAATATGTAGTAATCTCTCATAAGGCCATGGTTCTGATGCTATCTCATTTGTTTTATCACTTTTTGCTTCAGAAGGTGGACTCTGCTTTGAAGTAGGTTTGCTGGATTGAGTATTAAAGCCTAGTGCTATTTTATCACTGTTGAGGCGGAACTCCATGGGTATGGGTTCAATGATCCCTCATCCTATGTCATTCAGAGGTCCTTTTCCTTTATAACCCATTTATTTGAGGAAATCATATCCCTTTCCATACTGTTCTGGGGATATCTTTACATGTTTGACCTCAGAGTCCACTGGTTCTCCTTTGTAAAGCTAGTTCAAGACTGCCTGTTCTTCTACGTTATCTGAAGAAGGTGTGGACGCCTTTATCATGCCAGTGGCCTTGTGCACTTCTGGCTCCTAGACTGTGAGAGGTGTGAATGTTGACAAAGGTTTTCCATAGGATCTTGGTGATATTGGAAGCTCTGTCAGTGAAGGAGTCAGGTCCAACTTGTACTCTCCCATACCTATTTCTTCAAGTTTTAATGTTTTGCTAAAGCCTTTCATAACCATGTCCTCAGTAGTTTCAGGAGAAACTATGTCCATAGCCTCCTTGTTGTGTGGGATCAGGCTACCTGATTTGATATTGTTGCAAGTGTAGTTGGCATCCGTAGGAATCGTCACCTCTATCCCATTATGTGGGAACTTTATGCATTGGTGATAAGTGGATGGTACAACTTTCATCTCGTGAATCCATGGTCTCCCTAGTAGAATGTTGTAGGCCAATGGTAGATCCAGAACTTGACATATAAAATTCCTTTCAATCAGCCCAACTCTGATGGGTAGAAAAATAATACCTCTGGAGGATCTTTCTTCCTCATCATAATCTTTGATGGTTATCTTATTTCTAGAGTCAATTGTTTTCTCTAAGAGGCCTAACCTCCTGACTAAATCCAGTGTACAGATATTCAATCCAACGCCTCCATCTATCAATATGCATTCAACACGAGATCTATGAATAAGAACTTTGATATGGAGGGATTGATTGTGTGGATGGGTCAATGACTTGTCATCCTCCTCAGAAAAGGAGAGGTAGTGTGGCACTGAGATGTGATTGACCATCACTTGGAACTTGTCTATATCGATATCCTTTGGAACGTTAATATTGTGTAGGACTTGTTCTAGGATTTCTCTATGCACCGTGGATATTTTGAGCAATTCAAAGATGGAAATTTTGGCAGCGGTTCTTTGCAATTGGTCTACCAAGTCATATTTTTCTCCGGGAATAGTGACCACATGTTTTTCTTCTAGTTTAGGAATAGTTACAACAGGAACCTTGGGTGTTGATGTTGGTTTCAGAGGTCCTTTGATTGTAACCTGTGCTTGGCTCTGGGTTACAAAATTTGTGGAGGATGAGGCTCCTTTGATTGTGATCATGTTGATGGATTCATTTTTAATGCTGAGCATATTGATCACATTTTCACTCTTGGAATAGGTGTAGTTTATCTCATTACCTTTCCCTTTAGATGTTTCCCCTTGATTATAATTAGGGAATGGTTTATTAAATGTTGTGTTATCTTCATTCATAGTGTTTCTGTCCACCTTGATCTTACCTCCTTTGATGAGGTCTTGGATAACATGTTTTAGCTTCAGACAATTATTTGTCTTGTGTCCCTTCTTTTTGTGGAAGACACAATAGGAGTTATCATCCCACCATCTAGGTTTGACCATTGGTTCCCACGGTTTAGAGTTGGGAATCCTAAGAAATTTTTTATCCACCAATGTTTTTAAGACCATCTCAAGAGGTTCCCCCAAAGGTGTGAATGCCCTTTGGGCTTTTGAAGTCCATGTTCGTCCCTTGTCATTGTCATTGTTTGCTTTGGGGACAGGAGGTGTTATTTTAGCCTCTTTGCTCGCTTGCATGCCATTGGTTAGATTGAATGCTTTGGGTTTAGAATTAATGTGAGAGGCATCAACTACTCTATCATTGACAACATTTTTGTTTTGTTTCCACCATTTAGGTTTGGAGTTGGAGCTACTGCCCTTGTTTTCATTTTGAAGGGTGATCTCCCCCTTTTGACCATGACTTCCTCAATATAGAGGGCATTTTTAATCATCCTATCGAAGCTAGGAGAGTCTTGAATTTGTAGAGCATAGCTCAATTCAGGCACTAGATTATTAACAAAGATCTCCAGCTTCTCCATTTCAGGAATGACTCATGAATATCATGCAAAAATCTTCCTCCAACTTTGTAGCAAGTGTGTAAATGATTCTCAATTTTTTCTGTTTGGTGTTACATAGATCCATCATGGTGATGTCATGTTGGATGTTGTAGGAGTAATGTTGAATGAACCATTGCATCAACTCCTCGAATGTTTTGACTTTTAGGTTCAATTTTGAAAACCACTCCATAGAATTAACTCCTAGACTTCCTGGAAACAGTCGCATAAGGTAAGTGGGTTCGTCCATGTACTTAATGCTTAGACAACATAATTCTCTTACATGGTCATGTCGATCAATTTCTCCTGTGTACTTGTCATACTTTGGCCTTGCCACATTAGGAGGAAACAGAACCATAGTGATACTCTTATCAAAAGGAAATGGACAAATGGCATCTAATGAGTATTTTGTTTTAGGTTTGTCCTTCTCTTGTTTGAGGTTCGTGAGCTCTGTTTGCATCTGATTGAGCTATTTGGTAAGGATAGATATGGGGTTTGGTACTTCCTTTTCTTTGAGATTGTCCACATTGTAATCCTTGGGTAATTTGACACCCGTGGATGCTAGATGGAGAAAGTACTTTTCTTTATCATTGCCAATTATTCATTCCAATAACTTGTGGATCCTTTTACTTTGTTTAAGCTTCTCGTACTCATCTTCAGGGATCTCTTCCTCACTATCTGACCCAAACAAATTATGTTTGAACTTTGGTCTTTCTTCTTCTTCTGTGCCTACAGATTGTGCTTGTTTGCCATCATCATAACCCTCAAAGGCCCTACTCCATTTGTTAGTGTGGCTATCCATTTGAGGTGAATCAAGATAAAAAAGGGAACTGCGAGAAGTTTCTTCTTGAAAGTGTGGTGTTTTAGGAGGCACTTTTGATCCTTTAGTTGTGTACTGGTTGCATCTTGTGTTAATCATGAAGTTTGTTTCTCAACTTCGTTAATATTTCCCAATAGTGCAAGTAAGGATTCCAGATCGTTCAAGTGGGCGTGTCTAGGTAGAAGTAATTGTTTGTTTGTTTGATGGACGTAAATGATTCTAGTGTCAGAGGGTTAGAATGCCCTGATAGTGAGCTACGAATCAAGTTGTTGATAGAAAATGAATAGACCACACGTATTGAACCTGATTGTGAAAGACTGACTATGCATGCAAGGTGGATGTTTTGAAAGTGTTTGAAAATAATAGCAGGGAGACCAGAACAGACAATAGGGACCAACTAAAGAGCAAAAAGAGTACCTAAATCAACTAAGACCTCCTAAGAAAAACTGTTAGAAATTCCCACTGCCCTGAATGTGAGCTCCCAATTACGAGCCTCTAATGGCACTAGATGTGATCCTAAAACCTAGATGCGACTATATGCTGACTAAATGCGATCCAATGCACCAGATACGATCCTAAATCTTGAATACGACTTGGGCAAAATAGGATGCGATCTTATGATGGTCTTGTCAGTTTTGGTCAATTTTGAAAAATTTGTTTTTAAAGTGCGTGAAGGTGTTTGTTTCTAGATTTCGTCAAGAGGTGTTTGTAGGACGTGAAAAACACTTGTACTCCAAGGTTTGAAATTTGTTGATTGTTTTTGAGGAGCTTATCTTTTTAGTGATCTTTTGGACACATCAAACAGTTTTGCATTGTTAAGAGGATGAATCAAACACTTTTTTGTCCTATTTTCTAGGTGGAGGATGAAAATCTTTGCTTGTTGACTTAAGTACACACTCAAATGCTAATCAGAATACAACCATCACCAAGCACGCAATGGCTCCAGTCATGATGCTGTATTAGCTGACTCCAAACATAAGTGAGGGCACGATATGACGAGTGTCTTGGGGAAATTACTTTTTTCCTTGCACAAAGATTATCACCCTTTCGGGGATGAATTAGGTATTCTTTCAGTTGAATGTGTTATAGATTATTGGGCAATCCATTTGAAACTGTCCCTCATAGAATTGCACAAGGAAAAATTGAGGTGTATAGCCCTATGAGTACCTGAATATATATAGTCTCGCAAGCAATATTTAAGCGGCTCCGCTCTATATATACCCTGATATGTTCAAGGAATGATGTCAAAATTCCAAGAACAAAACCAGTTCCGTCTTCCAAGGCTTTAGCCTACAAGGAAGAAACTATTTATAGTGAGTTGGAAGGGTCAGCGTAAGACCTATCCTCACTTGGGTCATTCCCGGGAGATTTTTTTCCTCAACTGGCAGGCCCTCTACTGTTAAAAGATTGGTAACTAGGATTGGCGAGCTTAGGATTTCTAGATTTTTTATTCTTCAAAAGAAGAAGAGCATACTCTCCTGGTCCATGTCATTTTCTCCTCAAACACTTAAAACAAAGGTTCTTTCCCTCAAGCTATGTTTAGCATGATTTATTTGTTCCTATATTTAAAGAAAACAAGAAGGGAAAGTTTGTTTTGTTCAATTAACCACAAGAAATTTAGTGAGTTTGTGTTCTTCAATTTCTGATCCAAAAGCAATTAAATGATGTGTTTGTTCATTGAGCCCACATATTTAGTGCTTTGTTTTGTTCAATTACTAAATCTGAAAAGAATTATATGATTTTGTTCATTTATCCCACATGATTTAGTGATTTGTGTTTGTTCAATTTCTATCACCAAAATTAGTTAAACAGTGTGTATTGTTTGTTCAATTACCCCCAATTTCGTCATAAATGATAAGACAACGTCTGATTTTCTGATTTTCCTCAAGAGGAAAAGAGCATAATATCTAGTTGTTTTAGCAAGCGGAGAAATGGTCTTAAGTTTTTGAAAAGAAAATAAAATAGAGGTCAAGATGGGGGGGTTTGGCAACCTGTAAAAACTATGTTAGTATCCGCTTAACCCAACTCTATGAAAACCACCAAAATTACCTGCAAACACTTGTTAATCTGTAAGAGACAAAAAGCACAACTTGTCAAACTTGTATAAAAATTTCCAAAAAGAGTTAGAAAATGAGGCTAAATCAAAATTTGAGCCCCATGGTGGGCGCCAGAAATGTGTGTGTGTATTTGGGTACCTGATGAAAAAGACACAAACACTCAATAAGTCATTGCATTAGTCCAAAAGGTTAGATAAAACATTCAAAACCTCTAATATCAACCTATTGCCTGCTAACTAGGAGGAGTGTAATTAGTAACATATCAGCCCTCGGAATATGCTACAAATCAGTGACAAATACAACCTAGCATGAAGGATTTTAGATTAAAAACAAGCTAAAAGATGATAAAGCATGCAATCTAGCTCTAAAAGTTGAAATGAAAACAATGCAAAAGCATGAAATGAAAGATGAAATATGATTCTAAGAGTAATCCAATAGCATAACAATGTATTTTTGATCTAATGTGAAGGCTTCTTTCCTCTCAAAAATGGCTTCTATTTATAGAAGAATGAGAGAGAGGGGGGGGACAAGGTGAATTAATGAGTGAAGGGGCTCATTAATGAAGGTTTAAGAGCCATTAATGCCCAAGGCATTAATAAGGCATGGGAGAGACATAGGCTTAAGGCATCTTCATTAATAAGGCATTAATGAAAGCCTTAAAGAAGCAAGATAGAGTGTAAGAGGATGGCTTGAGAAAGTGGACCTTAAGGAAATCAAGCTTGAGAAAGTGGACTTTCTCAAGTGGGTTGAGTTGCTAATCATTCCTTAATGGAATGTGACAACATTAGAAGGTGGGTTAGGACCAGAATTAGGATTAGGATTAGATTAGCATGGGTGAATGGGTTGAGAAGGGTTAGAACCTTGGGTAGAAGTGGTTGAGATAGGTTAGGTTGGGGTTTGAGGGAATATTAATAAATGAAATAAACTTATTTAATTCATTTAGAAATATAGGAATTAATTATTTAAACAATGAAATTGCTTTTTAATAATTAGGGGACTATAGCCATTTTAATTTAATTAAATAGGCTAGAAGAATAGGTTAATTGCAAGTGGGTATTTGATTTAGGGATTTATTTAATTCCTTTATAGTTAAAAACTATAGCCATGTTTGATTGTGGTTTGATTTGATTGGTCAAAATTAATTTGAATTATATGGCTATAATAATTAATATAATTTAGTGATAAAAATCACTTAGGACATTAAATTGATTAGAAGAATTATGCCAAATAGTAATAGGGTTGTTTGGACATAATCAAGGGTATGATCACACTTAGGGAAAATAGGGTCCATAGTTAGAACAGACCAAATTTAGGTGGTTACAATATGAATTTTTGACAGTAAACTATGACGTGAAAATTGACTTAGTGTAGAAGACAGAACAGAACAGTGACTTGCAGTCAATCAGAGCATTAGCGCACGTGCGTACAATCACATCATGATATGTGTGTTCACACTTAAGCTCTATGGTATGTTTTTATGCTTACCCTATACATGCATGGTACGGAATGGTAGTACGGACAAGTTATAAAAAGAACAAGTACACTAGCTGTTTAGAATACAAAGTATGAAGCCGACTTCATTATTTTGATTAGCGTGTAATCTTTTGTTATGTAAAGGCTAAGTGCCTATTGTAATAGGTTTGTAATCATGTATTAAACATTGTTGTAAACATGCTTAAGCCAATTTTTTTGGAAGCATTGTGAATGTTGTTTTTGGGTTGACTAAGGTCTTGTTTATAGTCACGTCTATTCAAACATAAACATATATATATGCAATGTAAAGATATGTTTGAAGCGTTGATGAAATAATAAGAGAAATCATATAAGTAGAGCAGTGTGAAGATATTATAATTAAATAGATCCCTTAAAGAAGATAATATCATAAGCGCATAACTGTAACTCATCAGACATCTGTGTCACATACAACAATTCACTTTTGGATATAGTGCATATCTATTCATAGGAGGTTGTAGCCTTCTTTCTTAATGAGAAGTGAGCTCTTCGATAGTGAGTCCTCACCCCTAACAGGGTTGTTTGTAAAATACTCCTAACAGGGCCAGACCCTTAACTAGGTCATTGTACTTACATTGTAAAGACTGCTCCTAATAGGGCAAAGGAACTTTAGCAAGTTCATTATACTAGTAAAATATTTGTGGGTACTAATTCCCACTAGGGTTTTCCTCTAACCAAGGTTTCCTTGTAATCATATTATGTGTTATGAGATCTTGTGTTAAGCTTCAAGTGATATCTAATTGATTTATGTTTAAAGTGCTGAAATTGAATAATTAGCTAAACATTGATTCACCCCCCCCCCTCTCAGTGTTTCCAACATCTTTAACAAACTGTCTACCTTCCATCAGAAAAACTTTCACAGATGTACACAACTCATCACTAGATTCTTCAATCAAAGGCAACAAAATTTGCTTCTTTCCATCAACCCAAATAGAATATCTATTCAACCTTCCGTCATGTATAGCATGTCCATCATACTTCCAAGGTCTACCCAACAATATATGACAACAATCCATTGGCATAATATCACATAACACCTTATCATAGTACTTTCCAATTTTTAGATTCACAAAAGATTGTCCACTCACCATTAATGTGTTCTCATCCTTGATCCATGAGATCTTGTAGGGTTTTGGATGTTTCATCCTCTCCAACTACAAATTTGCAACCATTTCCTTAGATGCCAAATTCTCTAAGCTTCCACTGTCAACAATGACTTTCCAAACCTTGTCAGCAACTCTACATTTGGTCTTGAATAAACTTTTATGGATCGGATATTGCTTATCTTTCTCACTCCATAGTATCCTTCAAATCATGAGGTTACTTTCAGGTTCATTGGATGTCTCCTCTTGGATTAATGCATTTCTACTACTGTTACCACCTTTCTTACTTGCATGTGTACACTCAAAGGATTTATGTCCTTCATCACAATTGTAGCAAGTTACTTGGAACCCTCTTCTGCTATATCCACCTCTGGAGTGATTTCCTCTTCCTTGGTATGAATTTCCACCTTTCCATTCAGTCTTTCCTTTGTCTTGACTAGTGACTTGTCTGGTTCAGATCTACTATTTTCACCATGAGATCTACCTCTTCCTCTAGGGAATCTACCACCTCTGCCTCTTTATCTTTGTTCATATATTTTGTTCAACTTTTCTTCAGCTTTTAGGGCGAATTGATATGCATCTTCAATACCTTCCATTTTGACCAAACTGATCTCATCTTGTATTGAACTCCTCAAGCCATTTAGATATCTTGCAACTCTTTCCACTTCATCTTCAACATGTCCAGATCTGATGTCTAATCTATAGAATTCCTCACTATAGTCTTTGACTAATTTGTCCTTCTGCTTCAAAATTTGCATTCATTGGATTAGGTTAATCTGATAATCACAAGGTAGAAATTTGCCTTTCAATTTGCTAACCATCTTATCCCATACCTTGATGTTGTCTTTACCTTTCTTCTTTCTGTCCAATTGTAGGTGTTCCCACCATAAGGATGCATGACCTTTCAATTTTTTACTTGAAATATTCACCTTCTTATCTTCTGCAACATTCTCATATTCAAAATATTTTTCCATCTCAGTGATCCAGTCAATCAATTCATCAGAATCTAACTTTCCACTATACTCAGGAGGATTAAACTGAGGTGTGGATTTGAAACTTGTCAAAGCTCGCAGGAATCTTTCCTCTTCTTGATCTATCACAGGTGCAGGTGCAGCTTCACCTTGAACCTCTTCAAATTCATCATCACTAACATCTTCAAGATGTCTTCCTCTGTGTTGGGCTATCTGAACAACTTCCAATCTTGTAGGCATTTGTCTAAGCATATCAGCTAGACCTTGATCAACATTTCCTCTCCCACGAACCATCTTGAAACTCTTTGCAATTGTAGGTCAGATCTCAACTTACCACCCTACAAAAAATATATTTAGAATTTACAAGAAGGAACCACAGATCTTAAATTTCTCTGATACCACCTGACACAAGGAGGTTGGAGACGGGGCCTAGGGCACACTCGAAACCATTTAGCTTGCAGATACAATGCGGAATTAACACAACACACATTAGGAGAAGAGAAATGCTGAGATGTTTATTATTAAATCATCAAACTTAATACATGTCAGGCGGTAAGGTCTTCCTGGTTATGACCATATACATCACAATGTATTACAATTCAATCTTCTTGCAACAAAGATCTCATATCTTCAATATCTTAACATTTGCATTCTTTCTCTAAGACTTTCTACCAAACTAAGAACATACAAAAGAATATATACAAGAGACCAACAAGGAAGTCGGTGCTCAAAACCCAAAGGAGAGACCCAGATTTAGGTCCACATGGATCCCTAGATAGATCCCAAATAAATGCAGCCATGAAAATTAAATGAAGAAGTCAGCCACAGCTCCAACTCCAAAAATAAACCAACTCGGTAAGGGCATGACCGAGCAACAGAGCACTCAGCCAAAGAAGAGTCAAGCAATAGCAATAGGGATGACCAAGCAACTCGGAAAGCATGCCAAGCAACATAAGCGGAGCAATAGAGAACAAAATAAGGAATGCAGTAAAAATATTTTTGGTTGAGCAAGATTGCCAAGGACCCAAGATGCTCCTGCATCACTATCCAACCACAAGAATTGATCACAAACATGAATAAGCACATATCTGATTGAGTCGAGTTTGAAATCGTTGGGTAGGTTGACTATATAGGAAAAATCCTTGTCTTCCAAATGCTTGTGTTTGACCATCAATCCATAATTATTGCACAGTTTAGTGTAGGTATTAAAGATAACACTTGAGCCAATATCTTTAATCTTACAATGGAGAAAAGACCTTATATCCTTAGTCAATAACACGCCATGGGGGTATCGAAGAGAAAGCGCCTGTGGGATCAATCTTTGTCACCTTCAATAGATGCAATTTGAATACTGGTCTCTAACCATTAGTAACTTTAACCAACACAAGAGTGGCCATGATGTTTTTATTCATGAAACACATAGAACAACCTTTGTAACAAATAAATACCACTTTGTTGGTTGATATGGGTTCTTCTAACACTTCTTGAAATTCTAGCATGAAATCAGAACTTCAAATCGTCAATTACTTCTAATCACCTTAGAATCACTCACAAGGGATTGTCTTAGCTCATAGAATGTATTGTGACAAATGAACTAACTCTCACTCAATTTTTCAATAATCTCTTGTCTCTTAGCCCTAGAAATATTCAACTACTCCTTGATTTTCTCAATCATATCTTTAGCCTCTACAAGTTTCCTTTTATAAAACTCCATGTATTCCTTAAGGACCTCTCCCAAGCTATTAGGCTTCTTCAACCGAACTAGGCTCTGATACCAATTATTAGTATATAGAGGCACTGAGGAGAGGGGGATTGAATCAGTGTAAATAAGTACCAATTCAACCAATAATCGGATAATGTTTTTAAATAAATTCCATGAAATTAAACATGTAAGTGTAATGATGCAATAGAAGTAAAACAATTCAAACATCGACAAAGTATAACACATAACACCATAATTTTAATTGTAGATTATACCTATTACTTTGGTTTGATAAATGATTTTCAAGGTATTTTCTTTGGAAAAGATTAGGTCTATTACACATGACAATGCACGAAAAATATATAAGATAGAAATGAACATACATACAACGCATGAAAAAGATGTATGAAAATAACACATACATACAATTCATGGAAAAGATATAATATGAAAATGAACATACATACATAAAAAAAATGCATGAAAAATACATAATATGGAAATAATACATACATACAACACATGCCAAAGATATAATATAGAAATGATACATACATAGAGCACATGAAAAAGATAAAATAATCATAAATGAACATGTAGATATGTATATATGAAATAGTTTTGTACAAAATGTGGCACATGTCATCTCAATATTTTTACAAAATCAACATATCTAGATACAATGTGGCATACGTCATCTCAAAATGTTCTATATGGCATCTCAAAATAAGAAATTCAACTACAAATATTTTTAGGGCATCCTATTCTACTGGTGGATGATCAAAGTGAAGTCTCTTCGAACTACTCTTTGGCTATGATGGATCTTGCATTCAAACACAAAAGTGAAACCCCAAGTTAGATTACTTAATTTATATGGTTTCTACAAATAATAAATGAAAATTTAAAATCATATTCAAAAATAATAAATATTTTTTTAAATCAAACTCTCATGTACCTTGCCTCTCTCTCCTCATGCAATCAGGAGACCTAATATATGTCATTGGTAGCGAAGGGACAATGCCACCAATGTCAAATTTGACCTGTATATGTTTGTGAACATGAGATTGATCTATGACTTACCCTATTTAATGTTAAATCCTTGGTAGAAAATATATGTTTCAAAAATAACTGAATTACTAAGAAAACTTACCTGTGTTGAACTTTCTTCAGGAAATGTCGGTTGTGTCATCAGTGATACAAACCCTTGGTGTGGTGCCTCCCTCAAACTAGGGGTGACCTACAAAAGTCAAAAAGATACTTCATACAATCATGACTTGATCACATTATTTATAATTGATAGTAAAATACACAAATAAATTTAGAAATATACGTACGGTGTTGCTATCATTGCGAATTGAGATGCCACTGACTTTATCATGGAAAAATGGTCTCACAACATCATTAGACACCACCCTCTGTCAAATAAAACATGTAATTAAAAATGAGTACACATAAGTGACAAGTATATATGTATGCATAAACAATCTAAAATACTTAATTACCTTCCCCTTGTTAACGCCAGACGCCTAAACCCCCTCACATTGCCCCCCAGTGGAAACTGGTGAAACCTGCATCAGTATGTAATAAGATGGTCATAAAAATTAGAAAACACATGTATATACTATTATAATAAAATGAAACCAATTAGTACATTAAAACATATATATCATGGAAGTTTTAAGGCCAAATGAAATGGTTGAAAGAACAGACCCTTCCACTTGTGCCATCTCCTCCTCTATCATCAACTAGACATAAATGGAACACATAAAAAACATAAGTGGGCAATCATTATAAGAAAATTCTATTAAAAATATAAATGTTTAAAATGAAATACAATGTAACAAGTTAATTGTGTACTCTTACCATAATAGGAGTCCATGGCTCTGTATGACCCTGATGCACATCTCCATGGGGTGCTTCAATTCCTATAGTGTGTTGTGTAGTATCATCCACCTTGAAGACATGGTTATATGCATCACTATCATTCAGGGGACTCAAGCACATATTCTTGCACATAATGCAAGTATGGAGCACACAAACATGTGAGCTTGTGGAGGATGTAGATGGGCCAGAAGCATCAGCATGAGGAGGCAACAATGTCACACTCTTCCTAACCAGTAGATCACTCAAGGTGCGAATGGCTCGAATAGTCTGTGAGCCAGCCTCAACAATAATATTAGGATGTTGCACTATAGGAGGTGGTGAAATCTCGGGAGGGGGGACATATGTGTGGGATTTCCCCCGCTATGCCCATGTCCTATCCTGAGGAGCGCCTATGCCTAAGCCCTGGTTTTGTCTCATGCTCCAATAATTTACCTTGTGACCAAGCAAAAATTCATTATACAATTTTCTTATGAAATAGAATGGGACATCCAAATTTATGTGGGGTGGTCTATCAAAAACCATCCATTAGATGTCCCAAAAGTTGTCACGTATTGCATCATTTGTGCACCATTTAATTGACAACTTGGTTTTTTTAGGGTCCACTTTTAAACCATTTTTGGGATCAACAAAAATGTTACATATGTCATGTTTTGTTATATAGAGATCCATAATTTGATCATAGTCGAGCCCATCATCAAATTGGGCGTGCATGGATTCACACCAAAGAAGTGCAGCATTGTGTTTCTCTGTGAGTTTCTCCATGATTTCAATAAGAGAGTTCAATGTGGAAAAAATGGGGCACAATATGGGAATATTGGCATATGTGGTCTAGTATCCTCTAAGTTGATTTATATTGTCTCTTATGAGATCCTATAATGGTCGAGGGTTTGAGACTGGTTGGTCTTCTAAAGGCGGGGGATTGTTTTGAGGTGGTTCTGGATTGTTTGCGGACTCATTGGGAGGGTTTTCTGATTGGTTTGAATACATGTCTAATTTAAAAATAATGAAGAATAGAGAATATAAATTTCAACCCTAATTTTTATCATTTCAACCCTAGTTATAATCAATTTTTATAAACAATAAATAATATCATTTCAACCCTAATTTTTTTTTAAAAAATACAAATTTTAATTCAAAAACCAAAAAAAACAGTGAAACTTATAAATTTAACTTACCTCTTTCCTGTAGCAAATCAGATATATGATTTGTAACAGATATACGATATTTATTTCTTGGCTACTTCAACGTTTTTACAATGAAAATGTTGAATGCAGCCGCAGGTAACAATAGATTTTCATTGATGAATATCGGATATCTGATATTATCAAAAAACTGATATTATCGAATATCTAATATTATCAGATATCTAATAATATCAGATATTTTATAATGCTTTAGCTTTGGCTTTTGGTGTGGTTAGGTGTACTGACACCCATGCCTACTAAAAAGTCAACAAACTTTTGGGTGCACTTTTGGACAAGTGAAAATCTCATTTTTTCACATCGCCAGTATTTGGCATATCATGATCTTGCACATACCCAGATCATTGAATGTTCTAAAGGGTTATATTTGCATATATTTCTAGCTTTCTGATATGCATTTTTTAATAGGATACGCTTTAACCTTTGAATAATTCCTAAGAATCAATAGTCGCACAATTTTGTTTCTTGAGAGTTATGTTTGACTTTAAAATTCTAGCCAATTCACTTTTATATGACTCTCTTGAGAGATTGTTTTGTTGTTTACCTTTTCCTAGGAATATTGTTTTTCTATTTATCTTACATATTTTTTAGTGGGTTGTACATCCATATGCACCTCTAGTTTTGAACTTAAGTGACATTTTAATTTGAGCATATGACCTCCTATGTGTACATCACATGAAAATAGAACTAAATCATTATATTTAACTCATTCCTCCCCGACTTCTCGATGGAAATATACTAGTGCCCAAAAAATAAAAAATATCATTAAGAGAATCACATACCTTTTCCTTCTTAGAGTTGGGCATTCTTCACATAAACTTAAATTTCTTCAGAAGTCTATTGGAGATATTCTGTCAGGACATAATCATTAACAAAGTCTTCTTGGGAATGGGTTTTTAAATCTAAAATTGATGGGACTTGTACAATAGCAATAAAACATTTGGGTCAACTGGGATTCAAAACTTTCAGTTATTTTTTAAATGTGCCAATAAAATAATGAAAATTGTGTTTCTTTGCATATTTAATTTTGATTAGTTTGAAGACACTCAAAAATTGGTAGCTATGTGGCCTTATATAGAATTTTTGGAAGAACATTCAAGCATAGGACTAGTTTCAGACCTGTCATTTGACAAATTTTATGTTGTTGGTGTTTGAGGGCTAAACCTTTTACCCAAAGGGGACCTAAATGTAAGAGGTGGGGTTCTTGAAGAAAACATTTTTAAAGAGGGCATAAATGTGTTAGGATTAGGTAAAGAATTAAAATTCTAGGAAATATTTTCTATTACAAAAGGAGAAAATCAATAATTGCTTCAACTAAATTGAGAATCTTGCAACATTGGAGCCAATAGATTTTTGCATTGATTTTAGCTGAGATTTGCATTTCCTAAAATCTCACTTAAACCTGTGTGTAATATCCCTTGTAGATTTGTTTGGTGTTTTTCGTAATCTTGGATAGATTGCTTTGTTGATCTATTTTCACAATCAGGGTGGTTGTGATTATGAATTTGATTGGAATTATACAATTAATACATGGATGTATATGACTAATAAAAAATTTAAAATATCTACAAATAAGTAGATTTTTATAACTAAATAAATTAATATGATTATTGCATTATGCATAAAGATTAAATATTGATATAATGTATGATATCAATGAATTTATAGCTTATATAAACAAGTAAATTGATCACTAGTTGTATTGTTTTACTTTAATATAGGTGTGACTGGGTTTAGACAATGATCAAATTTCCAATTTTTTTGATATTAGTCTAATTTATTTTCCTAAAAATATGGCTTTTAATTATGCAATAGATTGACAATGTTCCTATTTACTGGGCTCTTTATACATGCATCCTCAGTCTTACAAATTTTGTAGATAATTACCATCTTTCACTTGGATACTTGAGGGATAGTTGAGTGTGTCTTAATCTTAATATAAAAACAAGTCCCTATCTCCTTTATGAGTCCACACATCTTCCCTAAAAGTTGCATTAAACACATATAATATCAAGAGTTATGTCCTTTCAATGGGATTTTTTTTTATAATAACCACCTCCTCCACTAAATAGCATTAATTTATTTACTTAACATTCCTTACCTTAAATTACATCTTACTATAACTTGTTTCTAGAAATGACTAGTTAAATTAACATTCTTTTGATAAATCTGATTTTCATTCCTTTAGATAGAGATACTCTTAATTATATTATTCTCCAAGTATAAAGAAGGTCTTTGTGTGATTTTTTTAGCAATCTATTGGGGATATTATAGTCTCCCCTCCTTGAAATTGCTTTCCCACAAGTAATATTAGGTTGGCATGTTGGAGTATTTTCTCACTTTCCCATGTATCATCTTCCATGGGTAAATCCTTACATTTGACGAGGTACTATTTGATGATGTTTCTCCTCCACTTTCTTTCCCTTATGTTTTTAAATTCAATGGGAACCAAAACCAACTTTCCTTCTTCATATAAGGGTGGAAGTCCAAGGGAAGAAATAACTTGTTGTACTAGATCCTTTTTTAGGCATGAAATGTGGAATACATTATGTATTTTGTTTCTTTTAGGAAGTCCTAGTTCATATGTTACTTCACCTATTCACTTATTAACCTTGTAAGGCCCATAGAATTGAGGCTTAAAATTGTTAGCACCTCTCTTCTTCGAGGATGATTTTTGATATCATTATAGGTAGAGATAATAAAAATCCCCAATCTCAAAACTTTTCTCAACCCAATGTTTATCTACATATATCCTTTTCTTCTTTTGGGCCTGTTGTAAATTATTCTTAAGGGACCTAAGAATACCTTGACATTATTGGACCCATTCTTTGGCTTTAGGTTCCTTACTTTCTCCATATGCCATATCTAAGAATCATGACACATCATATCTATATAGTTTGTTGAATGGTATCATCACAATCCACATGTGATAAGTAGTGTTATAACAATATTTTCCCAAATGAAGTCACTTAATCCATGTTCTTTGCTGATTTTCCACATAATTACATAAGTAAACTTCAACCCATTTATTTACAATTTTGGTTTTCTCATCTATTTGTAGGTGGTATCTAGTACAAGGTGTTAACTCCACGTCTGATAGTTTGAATAGTTTGGTCTAAAAGATACAAATAAATTTGCTATCACATTAACTCACTATGGTTTTTTGGATAGAGACTTAATATTTCCTTAACAAATAACTCTACAACTTGTTGCACTTTTTACTAAGAAGGGATCACAAAAAGTGGATTTACTTGGTTAGTTGATCAAAAACCACAAATATATAATATTTACCTAGGACCCTAGGAATTCCGATGATAAATTCCATTGAGATGCTTTCCCATTTTTTCTCTAAAATGGGAAGAGGTTGTAATAGGCATGTTGGAAAAGTATGTTCCTCCTTATTATGTTGACAAGCAGTGCATTCCCTCACAAGTGAAGGATATAATCTTAAGGCCCTTCCAAATTAATATTTCTCTAACTTGTTTATAGAGCTTAAAGTATCCCAAGTGTTTGACCAATGGAGTTTATGGACAAATCTCAATATCTTCTCCTTTAGTTTCAATTAAGACATTAGGTAGATTCTATCTATGTAATAAATGATATCATCCACTTCCTTATATTGGTAATCTTGAATTCATTTATCCATTAGTTTACATGAAAAGGTTTTATTTGAATTCTACTTTAAGTCTGCCTTCCAATTGGTCGAGATCTTATATAATGAACAAATAGTGGGTTTCCTAGATAGGGAATTAACAAATAGATTCCTCTTACCTTTTACAAGTTCAATATTAAAATAATATTTTGGGATCTTACTTACTCATTTTTTTTATCTTCATTAAGGTATTTTTTTTCTAAGAAGTTTTTCAAAATATTATTTATACTTACCACAAATTTTTCACCAACTAGATATTTTTGAAACTTGGTCAATGCATGCATTATGGAAAGCATATCCTTGTCATATGTAGAGTAAAAATTTTCAATATCTTTTAGTTGACTTCCTACT
Source organism: Thuja plicata (assembly GCA_018584345.1). Taxonomy (NCBI): domain Eukaryota; kingdom Viridiplantae; phylum Streptophyta; class Pinopsida; order Cupressales; family Cupressaceae; genus Thuja; species Thuja plicata. The sequence continues at coordinate 6,724,707 of MU225325.1, read as the reverse complement.
TCTAAAATCAATGTGATATCCATTTTGCATCAAGAATACCCCAATTCCTTCTCCTAATACATTTTAGTACAAAGGACTGATTGAAATATGGTAGGGTGAGAACTGGACAATTTCTCATGACTTCCTTCAATTTATCAAACACTTGTTGTGCCTCATTCATCCATTTAAATGCTCCTTTATTGGTTATACTTGTTAAGGAAGCCACAAGTTGGTAAAATGATTTTAAAAAACTTCTATAATAGCTACACAGCCCATAGATACCACCTAATTTTATGAGGGTCTTTGGTGGGGGCCAATCTAGAATGGCCTAAGTATAGAATTTTGGTCATACCAAACTCACATTTAGATGTTTTTGAATATGAGGATTGTGCTTCCATTATTCCCAAAACTTCATCCATATTCTTTAAAGAAACTTATCATGTATTAATATATATAATAATGTCATCAAAGAGTACAAGTAAGAATTTCCTTAGTTATTTATTGAATATGTGATTCATAGAAGATTAAAATATAGTTGGTGCATTTGTTAAGCCACAAAGGCATAACCAAACACTTATAATGGCCAGGATATCATCAAAAAGTGGTGTTTTGGATGTCTTTCTCTGAAACTCTTATTTGGTGGTAGCCCAACCCTAGATATTTCTTTGATAAATAAGCCACATGTAATACCTACCCCTTTGTCTGTCTGCCTGTGTCAATTTCTGATCTCTTTTAGACCATAGTATGTATGTGTTAGCTTTTTCAGGTGATTTTAAGGATATTCATGTATTACTTTTCAGTATGTTATTGATCCATTATTATCATGTTGTATCTTTTGTGTATATATGATTTATGGTTATTTAATGATGCTTATGTATATGTTAGGATTTCATTTCGGTTATGGTTTTCTGAGAATACTGACCTTAGATTTATATGCACAAGGATCATTGTATGTTTTCATTACTGTTTGATGTGCTTGGTATGGTATGGGACAGAGTTGTATTTACTTGCTTCGGCAAGATCCACACGATAACCTAGTGTCAACCATTGTTTGCCATATGATATATACATGTATGTTTCATCTTTGTGATGACAGGATTGCAGGTACCGGGCTACGTCTTCCCTAAATTGGCAGGAGTGAGCGTGCCCTATTGCATTAATCTCAATGGTAAGAGAGGGGAGATAGTTTTCAGGTCCAAATCCTATCCTAAACCAAATTATCCTAGTTAGTGGACAAGTATCTATGTTGACTACCCTGACTGAATTCATATAGTTGATAGGAATTCGTGTATCCCTTTCCTTGAGCATGTTTGATTTTGCATGTGTTTGATTTCAGATGCTTGATGTGATTATGTGAGTGTTATATCATGTTATTTGTTTAATTGAATATTATTGCAATTAATTATTAAATATAGGGTATTTAATTAATTGAAAATTAAATTAAATACCTATGTTTAATTGAAAGTCTATTTAAAGTGCAATTATTGAATATTAATATTTAATTGAAAATTAGAGTGAATATGCCTTTTATGATTAATTAAATATTGAGTTGCATGGATTATGGTGCTTTAAATATTTAAGTTATTTAAATTAATATTTTATTAATTACATGTGCAAGATTTGGTTGAAAAGTATTTTCAAACTTAAGAGATCTCAACTTGAATTTAGGAGTCAAAGATGAGTTGTGCAAGTAATTAGATATTTTAATTATTAATTGTTATTTTCTTTCAATTTTGGAGAAGAGTCCTTTTAGGAGTTAACTAGATGTGTTGTCATTAGGGTTTGCTTGATTAGGGGAAATGGATCCTCATTAGGGGGATTCTTCTCTCATTTGATCATAACAGATTTTTGGGAGCATTTTTGGAAGCTTTGGTGTGTGCTTGGTTTTGGAGCATAATTTTGGAATTCTCCTTGCTTGGATTTTGTATTGTGCATTCTTCAACAGTTATTGAGGTAGGGTCTTGTTCATGTCAATTCTAGTTTTTTGGATCCCTGTCTTCTATGCATCCGGAAAGATAAGAATCCTTCGTTTGGTCATTCCTTTCTTGTTGACTTTGTGTTTGAGGGTTTCAATTGAAAAAAATATGTTTTAGATTATTTTGAGGTTTTATTCAGGCTTGCATGTCAGATCTGTGTTTGTGGGCATAAAGGGTTTCATTTTGTAGCATTAAAAGTAAATGGGTATTAGGGTTTCTAGTTTGAATGTATTATTGAAAAGGGTATTTCTGGAAACCTAGATCCCTGATTTTCAAATAGAAATATATTTTAACATAGTATAGAAGTGTTGTCAAAATTTCGTTGAAAAATACTCTATGGATCTCCTAGAAAATATTAAATTAATATTGTCTATAGTCAGAACTATAGAATAGGGAAAAATAAATCCCCTTACAGAAATTTAGTCTTGAAAAAAAAAAGGCATTCCCTATTGAAAAATTAATTCTATTAAAAAAAAGACTCACTAGAAAAATACAGTGGTGATAAAAAAACTCACCAGAAAAGACAAAAAAAAAAGGGTTTTTTAATAATTTCATTTTTGAAATTTCTTTTAAAAAAAAATACTAATAAATTGGTTTTAAATAAAACCGGAGTGTTTTATTTAATAAAAAAATAATTTTAAAAAAAATAAAAAATAAAAATTGCATTGGGGAGTGGGTGGCGGGGGCCACCGCACCCCCCTCACCTGCGTTGGCAGGCCCCTCGGCGCAACAGCCAAGACTATCAGCACGGCAGCCGAAGCTGTCGGCACAGTAGTCGGCGCCAGTCGTAGGCTGGCCGTGCCTCCCTTTAAAAGGGGGCCGGCGGACGGGACAACCGAGGTGGGGGCCACAGGGACCCCCCCTGTAAAACTTGTTTTTTTTTTTTTTTTTTTGTTTAAAAAAAAAGCTTTTTAAAATTCATTTTTTTTAGTTTTAATTTAATTTAAATTAGTTTAAATTATTTCAAATTAACATGATTTAATTTAATTTAGTGTGAAATTGTTAAATCATGTATTTATTAATAAAAGGTATATTTAATATAGTTTAGGTATGTATATGTATATATTAATTTTATATATATATATATATATATATATATATATATATTGTAAATAAATGTGATGTAATTTATTTAAATACATGTCTATATGTTTAAATTATTTAAATGATGTTGTTAATATGTTTTAAAATGGTAGATTAAACTGAAATATAGTTATATGCTTTAGGAGCATATGATTATTAAGGAGAAATTTATTTTGTTATCATTAGAATTGGTCTAGTGTTAAACATTTAGACCTATGGTACTAGTTAAATCAAATAGAGATGTATTTGAACGATTAATTTTTAATGCTTAATGTTGTACCTAGGTATTCTATGATTCTGTAATTATAATCGAAAATTGGTAATTATTCTTAGATGTATTTATAAATTGTTGTTATAAATAGATCTATAGGAGATGTTAATGTTTTATCAATATGGAATATTTAATTATTTCTAGATAGTAATTTTACTGAGTAAGT
>MU225325.1:6675432-6685682 GCA_018584345.1 Thuja plicata | reverse complement strand
TCTTATTTAATTAAATTCAATTTCCCCCATTTAATTAAATAAAATTCTTCTAATTTATTTAATTATAAAGAAAATCCCTCTTTTAATTAAATAAATAAAAATCCCCACTTAAAGCACTTTATTTGTTAAAAAAAAAAAAAAATTAAATGAAAATTAAATAAAAATCCCTTTTTCATCACATTTTCCTAAGTGGTGGGTTTTTGCCTCTTAATCATAGCCTTTGATTTTTGCCTCTTAATCTCAATCATTCACTTTCCTTTAAAAGGAGACCTCTCCTTCTCATTTGATATATCATCTTTTTCATAGTATTGTTATGCTACAGGTTTGGAGAGCAATTTTGGAGGAGCATTTGAGCATTTGAGCTTGGATATTGCAACTTCTCTCTTCTTGTCTCATTCTTCTTGCATCCATGGCTACTCATGTAGATTAGATTCATGTTTATTTCCATAGATTAATCTTGCATTTGTATCTCCTTTCATAGATTTAGCCATGCATTATTTTCATTTAGATTAATTTTCTTTCATGCATTGTTATCATATAGAGTAGATCTCATTTTCATGCATTCGAATCTCTCATTTCATGGTGTACTTGCATAGGCACTAACTAGGTCAATCTGAGGGCCTCTATTTCACACCTTTGCACTCCATGACTAGAGAGCTATGGATCGATATTTGAGGCCTCATTCTTGAGTAACCTTGGATGGAATGATTCATAGAAGTGTGTCAACATTTATACACACAACTTCCACCTTTCCATTCAATCTTGGCTTTGTCTTGATGTGTGTCTTGATTTGTTTTGTCTTGATTAGATCTTCAAATGTCTCCATAAGTTCTGCCTCTTCCTCTAGGGAATCTACCTCCTCTTCCTCTTTGCATTTGTTCATATATTTAGTTCTATTTCTCCTCATCTTTTAGGGAAAAATGATATGCCTCTTCAATACTCTCCATCTTTACCAAGTTTATCTCATCTTGCATACAACTTTTTGTTAGTAATAACTGAGAGGGGGGGGGGCTGAATTAGTGGCCTCAAAAATTAATCCTTAAATCAACCCTCTTAAACTTATAACCAAAAATTATGTCTCAAGTTATCTTATGTCCTACAAGATGAATTCCATGAAATACTTTTATCAATTTGCTACTTGTCAGATTGCTTTGTTAAACCTTCTTCTGTATGTTTACCAATAAGCAGTCATCTATTTACCAAAACACAGTAAATATGCAGAATATATCGATCAATCCAGAATTAACTATGTAAGATACAAAATAGTAAAGAAATGAATCATACACACATAACACATGGATTTTAATGTGGAAACCCTATTAAGGGAAAAACCAATGGGATTGGTACCCCAAACTTTCACTCTTCTAAAGTGAGCCCTGTTAGGAGCCAACCCTGTTAAAATTTACAAACACACTTTTAGGTGTGACCTTGTTAGAGGATTTAGAAATAGTTTATCAATTAGTATCTGGAATCTAATGCTACCATCCTTGATCAAACACTCAATTGGCCTATCAATAAGTATCAGGCATATCCAATGCTACTTTTGGGATCAACATTTTTGATACTCCTTGGGATGAATCTCAATTGTAAAATACTTTTAAGTCATGCTCGCTTAAGAGGCTTATATGCTTCAATGGTTAAACTGAAACACTAATGGTCTGTTCATACATACAACTTAATTGCATATTTTCAGATCTATTGTAGGTCCATTATTTCACTGATTAGTATAATCAAATATATACCTTTGCTCCACACTTGTTCTGCTCTATGATGTTGTCTCACTGTTTGTCGGTGTCTGCAGAATCTAGCTCTTTCCTTAGCTTGTTGATCAGGATTGAATGAATACTTTCTTCTCCTTCAGATTTTATTTAGCATCTTTCCTCTTTTCTTTTTCTTCTCACCTAATTGCCCCATTCATAATGAATTAGGTTTGTCTCTATATAGACATGATTTCCTCTTTTCTTGGCGTGTTCAACAATTCTTGCCAATAGATTTAAAGAAAAATCTAGTTTTATCTCAAAGAGATCTTCTTGCCAACTGGACAAATCAGCTTTAAATCAATTAGTTATCTTCAGCTTTATCTGGATGATTAAAACAATGATAAGTATCTATTGATTCTATCTTTAGTTTCTTGACATCTAAGCATTTTTTCATTTTCTGAACTCTCTTCTCTGTCAATCAACACTTCAGTTAGTCATCGATGATAACTGACTATTCTGTTGATGTGACTTTAGTTGTCATCAGGATCTCCATCCTTTGTTTTCTCTATCGGGCAACACTAAAATTTTGTCCCTCGGGTTACATTGTGTTTTTCTCGTCGGGAAACACTGTAAGTTTGCTTGTCAGTAATTTTATGCATTAGCTCATCGGGTAACACTGTGGCTCTACTCTTTTACTCTGACCATTGGTGTGCACTCTATCGGTTAGTGAATACTTGACTTGTATGCATTACTGATATCACAACCTTGATTCATTGGTTCTTTGAAGTCTTTGGCAGTGTTTCCATGACCATACAGATTATATCAATTTGACATCAATGATAATACAATACATTAACTAATTTAATTCCTTGCATGATCATCAACTTAACATCTTCAAAAATTCAATCAATTACATGTCATCAATCTCTCCCTTTGGCATTGATAGAAACATTCTACATTATCATACTATACTATTACTAATACAATATGAAATATACACTTTCATCAAGCTTTACTAATGTAACTCATACAAATGTCTGGCTACCGGTAAGCTCAAATAGCTTTGATTTGATTCTTGCAGCTTTCACTCTGTCTTCAATCCCTTTACTGGATAGATGTAGAATCTTTCTTTCTCTTATGTGATGTGTTCTCCTTCTATGTCAAATTCTCTCCCTTTGACTATTCTTCTCTCTTGTCAGTAATTCTCTTCCTTTGTGTGTACTCTCCCTTTGTGACTTCTTCTTTCCCTATGGATACTATGATGAATATGATCTCTCCCTGAGTTGATAATGGATATAATCTCTATATGATAATGAGATATCTCTCTCCCTTTGACAACAATGCCAAACATCTTTTCAGACAAATATTTGACAGTGATTTCAATCGAATCCTTTCTATCCATAATATATTCCTTGAATTTCCCATTTCATCAGTAACAACTCTGGTGCTTGGCGTAGATATATACATTGTTGTGTATAGATTTATCTTTGAAGTTCATCTCTTTGCTCGCATCAACATGAATGATATTATGATGATATGTAGGCTGATGTAGCATTCTAGTCAGCTTACTGACTAGTAGACAAGGGTCTGACCCCTAATCTCTTTCTCAAGTACTCAAATGCATCCTTGGGCAATGGCTTGGTGAAGATATCAGCCAATTGTTCCTTTGATTGCACATACTCAATTATCACCTCCTTTGCCTGAACTTGTTCTCTTAAATAATGATAATTGATGACAATATGCTTTATTTTAGCATGCATGAATGTATTCTTGGATATTTTTATTGCACTGGTATTGTCACAATATATAATTACTGGTTCTAAAATTTTCATATGCATACCTTTCAGTAACTGTTTGATCTATGCAATATTTGAGCAGTTTGTAGTAGCAGCAATATACTCTACCTCTGCAGTAGATTGTGAGATGCATCCTTGCTTCTTGCTAATCCATGTGACAAGTATGTCACCCATAAAGAATGCTCCTCAAGTTGTTCTCTTCCGGTCATCAAGATTTTCAGCCCAATCAGCGTCGGTAAAAACCTTAAGTTCGCATTTGTATTCTCTTTTATACCATAAGCCATATTCCTCGGTATTCTTTAGATATCTTAGGATTCTTTTCATAGTAGTCATATGTGTTTCTCTGGGATTAGCAGAAAAGATAGCAACTATTCCTACTAGATGTGCAATATCTGGTCTAGTATGTACAACATACATGAGTTTTTCAATCATTGATCTATACAAAGTCTGATTTACCTCTGATGACTTGTCTTCCTTTGTCAACTTACATCCAGTTTCCATTTGTGTTCCAACTAGTTTGGATTCTTCTATCTTGAATATTTTTAGTACTTCTTTGATGTACTTGGATTGTGTAATGAAAATACCTTCATCTTGTTGCATGATCTGTAGACCAAGAAAGAACTTGATCTCTCCAAACATAGACATCTCAAACTCTTTGCTCATTTCATTTGCAAATGATTTGCATAGCATATTATTGCCTCCAAATATGATGTCATCAACAGATATCTCAACAATCAAAATGTTAGCATCAATATGTTCCTTTAAATAAAGATTACTATTTTCACTAGTTCTTACAAATCCAATATTTATAAGATAGGAATGAATTCTTTCATACCAGGCTCGGGGTGCTTGTTTCAATCCATACAAGGCTTTGTGTAGACTACATACCATGTTACCCTTGTCTTGATCAATAAACCCTTCTAGTTGCTCAATGTATACCTCTTCCTCCAGTATTTCGGTTAGGAATGCAGACTTGACATCCATTTGATATACCTTGAATCCTTTATATGCAGCATAAGAAAGTAATATTCTTACTAATTCAAGCCTAGAAATGGGTGCAAAGGTCTCTCCATAGTCTATCCTTTCTTCTTGTCCATACCCCTTGCATACTAGTCTTGCTTTATTTCTTGTGACTTCTCCATTCTCATTCATCTTATTCTTGAATAACCATTTTGTATCGATGACATTCATGTCATCTGGCCTCGGTACAAGTGTCCATATCTTTTTTTTCTCTATCTTCTCAATCTCTTCATTCATAGCACTTATCCATTCATCATTATCTAGTGCAACATTGACAGATTTGGGCTCATAATCACAAATAAGACATCTTGTATTTAGAGACTTACTTCTAGTTCTCATACTAACCTTCTTGTCTCTAATGATCTGGTTCTACGGATGGTTCCTTCTAACATACATTGCAAGTACAAGTTTAGTTCTTTGTCTATCAGCTTGATCATCATTTTTTTATTCATTCTGTTTTCCATCACTTTGTACATTATTTTGAGCAATATTCTGATTTTCAATATTTGCAGCCTGATGCTTGAGTGCAATGATCTGTTGCTTGGGAGCTCTACATTGTTGGTTGAGTAGAGTGTCAGGTTCCTCATTGTAAGTAAACCTATTATAGACCTCTAGTTCTTTAGTGCTTTCCTTTTCATTTTTCTCTACAAATTCATCTATATTTACATTTGCACTTTCAACAATTTTGTTAGAGGATTTTTTTAGACATTTATAATCCTTGATCTTGGTAGAATACCCTAGAAATATTCCTTCATCACTCTTGGAGTCAATTTTTCCATTTCTATCATCTTTTAAGATATAACATTGACTGCCAAAAATTTGGAAATAACTTACATTAGGTGTGTATCCATACCATAGCTCATAAGGTGTCTTTTTTGTGTCTTTCTACAATTGTACTATATTCAATGTATAAACAACAATACTGACAACTTGTCTCTAGAAGATTTGGGTGATCCCTTTTTCTATCATCAGTGTCCTTGCACAATCAACTATGGATCTATTCCTTCTTTCAGCAATTCCATTTTTCTATGGTGTTCTCGGTGCAGAGACCTATCTTTTGATTCCATGCTCATTACAAAAGTTAGTAAATTCATCTCAAATAAATTCCCCTCCTATATCTGATCTTAAGAATGTTAACTCCTTAACACTTTGGTTTTCAACCATTGACTTATACCATTTAAACATCTTAAATGCTTATGATTTATCTTTTAGAAACATGATTGTCATCATTCTAGAGTAATCATCAACAAAGAGAATAAAATATCTATCTCCATAATAACTCTTTGTCCTCATAGGTCCACATAAATCAGTATGGACTAATTCTAGAATTGCATCAGATGTATGGGTTTTGCTTTCAAAACTAGACTTTGTCATTTTACCTTTTTGACAATTCTTACACATGATGTTGTCGAGCTTGGTCATCGTTGGTAAGCCTCTGACATTTCTTTTTTTATAATCTTTATCATGTTTTCAAAGTTCACATGACACAATATTTTGTGCCACAACAATATGTGTTTGTTTGTAGCAATCAAACAAGTGGTTTCAGTATCATTCAGATACAATAAGTTACCTTTGGTCTTCTCACTGGTACCAATCAGATTTTCTAATTTATTGAAGATCTTTGCCCTCTTATTTTCAAATGATACTTTGTGACCTAAATTATTCAATTGAGAAACACTCAATAGATTATAATTCAATCCATTTACCCAATAAGCATTTTCACATTTTATCTAGTTATTCAACATTATGGTTCCTCTACCTTCAACTAGAGAAGGTCTGTCATTACCCATTCTTACTGAACCACCTTTATAGTACTTAAAAGTCTCAAAAAATTTCTTATCACCGGTTATGTGATGAGTGCAGCCACTATCTATGATCCAAACATCATTTTTACTAACTTTAGATATGAGAGATATTTTTACATACCTTTCTTCATCATCATCTGAATCATATTTTACTGCTACAAACACCATCTTGATGTCTTCATCAAATTCGGTGTTAGTGTCTTCATCTTTACATTTTGCTAGGTAACTAGCCTTCTTTCCTTTTTCCTTGTAGTCTCGAGTATCTCTTCTTTCTAATTTTTTGTAGCTTTTGTAATCACCTCTGTCAGACTTCTTTTCAAATGATCTATCATTACTTTTGCCATCTTTTCTTCTGTTAGTACATCTTGCAGCAAAGTTTCCAATCTCTTTACAATTAAAACAAACAAGTTGTAATTTACCTTTGCCTCTTTGCATTCTTCTAGCCATAAGTTCTTCAATTTCATTAAGATCATCTTCTTCACTTTCACTATCACTATATTTTTTCATACTATTTTTATGACTTGATTTACGTATTCTCATAGAAGTTTTGAATGCAGACTCTATATTTGGTAAGACACTATTATAAAATTTGTTCATCTCAAATGAAATCAGTCTTCCAATCAAACTGTCTAGAGTAACATTTCTATTTTCTACTGCTCTCATTTCTTGAATGGTAGATACTCTAATAGCATAAGTAGGCAATAAGGTTCTTAATATTTTACTTACCACATTATCTTTGTCCATTACACCTCCAACTCCTAAAATAACATTGAATACCTCTTTGATTCTTGTGCTGTACTATGTGATGTTTTCACCTTCTTTCATTTTGAGATCATCAAAATTTCCTCTAAGGCTTTCTGCCTTGGCTCTCAAAAAATTCTTGTCACCACCATGTACAAGCTTTAATTTGTCCCACATCTGCTTTGCAGTCTTGCAGGTTTTGACATCTTCAAATTTAGCATCGGAGAGTGAGGAAGAAGATCTATCATCATGAAGTTGTGCTCATGCTTCTCTCTCAATTTTTCAACCATTGGTGCTCCTATGGGCAACACATATTCAGTATCTAAGTATTGAGTAACATCATTATCAATACCCGATAAGTGGAGTCTTACTCTTATCTGCCATGAAGGAAAATTATCTTTGTTCAACTTGGGCACATCTCATCTGTTCATCTTGTGATCTTTAGCTTAGGTCTTGAAACCTTCCTTCTAAGCACACAAGCTCTGATACCAATTTTTAATAATAACTGAGGGGGGGGTGAATCAGTTGCCTCAAAAAATTAATCCTTAAATCAACCCTTTTAAACTTATAACCACTAATTAAGTCTCAAGGTATCTTCTATCCTACAAGATGAATGCCATGAAATACTTTTATCAATTTTCTACTTGTACGATTTCTTTATTAAACCTTCTTCTGTATGTTTACCGATAAGCAGTCATCTATTTACCAAAACACAGTAAATATGCAAAGTATACCGATCAATCCAGAATTAACTATGTAAGATAGAAAATAGTAAAGAAATAAATCATAACGCATAACACATGGATTTTAACGTGGAAACCCTATTAAGGGAAAAACCACTGGGACTAGTACCCCAAATTTTCACTCTTCAAAAGTGAGCCCTGTTAGAAGCAAACCCTGTTAAAGGTTACAAACACATTGTTAGGTGTGACCTTGTTAGAGGACTTAAAAATATTTTGTCAACTAGTATCTGGCATCTAATGCTACCATCCTTGATCAAACACTCACTTGGCCTGTCAATAGGTATCGGGCATATCCAATGCTACTTTTGTGATCAAACTTTTTTATACTCCTTGGGATGTATCTCAATTGTAAAAGACTTTTAAGTCCTTCTTAGTTAAGAGACTTATATCCTTCAATGGTTAAACTGAAACACTAATGATTTGTTTATACATACAACTCAATTATAGACTTTTAGATCTATTGTAGGTCCATTACTTCATTGATCAATATAATAAAATATATACCTTTGCTCCACATTTGTTCTTCTCTATGATGTTGTCGCACTATTTGTCGGTGTCTGTAGAATCTAGCTCTTTCCTCAGCTTGTTGATCAAGACTGAATGAAGACTTTCTTCTCCTTCAGATTTTCTTTAGCATCTTTCCTCTTTTCTTTTTATTCTCAACTAATTCCCCCATTCGTAATGAATTGGGTTTGTCTATATATAGACATAATTTCCTCTTTTCTTGGCTTTCTTGATTCTTGGCGTGTTCAAGAATTCTTGCCAATAGATTTAAAGAAAACTCTAGTTTTATCTCAAAGAAATCTTCTTGCCAACTGGACAAATCAACTTTAAATCAATAACTTATCTTTGGATTTATCTGGATGATTAAAATAATGATAAGTGTCCATTGATTCTATCTTAAGCTTCTTGAAAGCTAAGCATTTTGTGATTTTATGAGCTCTCTATTTTTTCGGTCGACACTTTAGCTATCCATTGGTGATAACTGACTGTTCCATCGGTGTGACTTTGGTTGTCATCGGGATCTCTGTCCTTTGTTTTCTCCATCGGGCAACACTAAAATTTTGTCTGTCAGGTTACATTGTGTTTTTCTCATCGAGCAATACTGTAACTCTACTTGTTGGTAATTTTGTGCATTAGCTCATCAGGTAACACTGTGACTCTTCTCTTTTACTCTGATCATCAGTGTGTACTCCGTTAGTGTATACAGTCACTTAGTGAATACTTGACTTGTATGCATTAATGATATCACAACCTTGATTTATTGGTTCTTTGAAGTCTTTGGCAGTGTTTTGATGACCATAGTGATTATATCAGGTTTACATCAATGACAATACAATACATTAATTGATTTAATGCCTTGTGTGATCATCAACTTAACATCTTCAAACATTCAATCAATTACATGTCATCACTTTTTAATCCATTCAGATACCTTTCTATTATTTCCACTTCATCTTCAACATGTCTATATCTGGTGTCTAATCTGTAGAATTCCTTATTGTAATATTTTATTGAGATATCTTTATGCTTCAAACTTTGCATTCTCTTAACTAGGTTAATCTGGTAATCACAAGGGAGAAACTTGCCTTTCAATTTGTTTATCATCTTATCCCATACCTTGGTCTTGTATTTTCCCTTCTTCTTCTGATCCAATTGCAGATGCTCCCACCACAAGGATGCATGACCTTTCAACTTTGTACTTGCAATCTTACGTTTTTCTCCTCTGATATATTCTCATACTCAAAGTATTTTTCCATCTTGGTTATCTAGTCTATCAACTCATTAGAATCTAAATTTCCACTATACTCAGGGGGATTAAACTGAGGTGTGGACTTAAAACTTGTCAAATCTCATAGAAATCTCTCTTCTTCTTGATCCATCAGAGGTGTAGGTGTTGTATGTGATAAAAGTGTACCTACAAGGAACAACACTAAAACATGCAAACACCAAGATTAGCCATTATAAAACAAGATTCAAAGGGTTAGCATATTTAAAATAAAATCCAAAGCAAATACTTTCACCACAACCTCCGATGAGCTGAACAAGGGCACCCAATGCCTTGTTGATTTGCTCTTAGAGATTATTGTGGGTGTGCTCTCCCAACACAATAACTTAATCCCACTATTGATTAAAATGCAAACTAAGATTGTGAAGAGCTTCAAGAACAAGTATGAGGAACTTGTCTCAAAGCCATCATAAATGATTGAAATGAAGATGCAAGATTAAACTAGATTGATAATGCAAGATTTAACTAAGAAAATAGAACTATGATTCATTTCATATTAAACCTAGGATGTGATATCTAGATTCAAACCTGAAATAACATGAAAATGAACTAAGATTATCATGAAATGCTAAATTGCTTAAAGAAATCCTAGAGACAAACTAGCATGATAACAATGCACAAATGAGAGATGGTTTGCTCTTGGCAAGAGCCTCTAT
>MU225325.1:6624758-6658583 GCA_018584345.1 Thuja plicata | reverse complement strand
GATTTAATACATTAAAAGGGATAGTATTTAAATTAAATTTAAATACTAAAGGAAGTGAATCATATTTAATTAAATAAATTTAATTAAATAGATAGAAGAATATAACAAATATAATTAATTAAAATTATAATGTTATGGGAATATTAATTAAATTAATATAAGAACGATTTTAGACGTCTACAGGTGCAACTTCTCTTTTCACTTCTTAAAATTCATCATCACTAACATCTTCAAGTTGTCTGTCTTTGTGCTGGGCTATCTCAATAGCTTCCAATCTTGCAACTATCTATCTTAACATATCAGCTAGACCTGGATCTACATTTCCTTTCCCATGAACCATCTAAAAACCCTCTGTAATTATAGGTCAGATCACAATCTTCTACCCCACAACCATATCAACCAACTAGGGTTAGGGCTTACAAGAAGGAACCTAGATCTAACCTTCTCTTTGATACCACCTATGCAAGGAGGCTAGGAATTATAGGGCCAAAGGCACTCCCAACTACCAATCCAGCATGCAAAACAACTCAGAAGAAAATATACAGAAAGGGAGAGAAGAAACAACAAAACTTTATATTATTTAATCAAACATCATACATGTTGGGCTTTAAGGCCTTCCTAGTTTCATCCATATACATTCAGATTTTTGATAGAATAATATTCATACATGTGAGGTCATAGACCTCTGATCAAAATCTGCTAACATCTAATCTTCTATTCCAAATTGATTACTAATCTAAGAACAGAAAACCAAATATGTACAAGAGTCCACCAAAGAGGTTGACACTTAGATCCTAAAGATCCAACATAGGAAACAAAAAAGACCCAAATTTAGGTCCACAAACATCCCAATATTAATTACACTATGAAAATTAAATGTAGAAGTTAGCTAAAAGACCTAACATCAAAATACACAACTCGGTAAGAAAGAAACTAAGCACAGAGACGAGTCAATGAAAACCCACTGAGTATTCAAAACAACCACCAAGACCCATCAGTAAAGCATGCCACTAAGTAGTCAAAATGACCACCAAGACCCATTGGTAAATCAAGATAGAAATAAGTAGTCGAGCCTGAGTTGAGAACAAACAAGTTTTCAACCGAGTGAATAAAAGTAGTTACCAAGCACTTTACCGAGTAGTCTGCAATAAGCTATTGAACCAAAAAGAAATATTTTTGGTTGATATAGGATTGCCAAGAACCCAAGATGCTCCTACATTAGTGACAAAGCACACTCACATGATTGATCTGCACAACACCGATAGGCTGTTGAGGCAGTTTGGGGAGCAACAAGACGTGAGTGACTCCTATGCATTCTTTGCTAGGAGATCTAGGTATGTTTTTGTCTAGAAGCCTGTGATCCCTATACATGTAGTGAGGGTTGATTTTGATGGGTTGCATCTTGTGTAGTGGACATGGAGATCAATCGTTGTGGATGTAGTTATAATCATGATTTCAACTATTTACTTTGTGATAAATATAGCTCTCATTATAAACACCATTTTAGATATTATTGAAGGGATAATAATGTTTTTATCTTCTTGTCCTTGTAGGAACCACACCATAGTTTGATTCTTGGTGGGCAGAGCATCTCCTAGAATCACTTACAAATATCACCTAGCCCATGATGTGGGTGACCATGAAGAGGCCCTGACAAAGAGATGGAGAGAGAGGAGAGGCCATAGTGAAAAAGGTCAAGGGTGGGGAGATAGGGGAGAGGTAGAGGAGGAGACTGGGGGAGAGGGAGAGGTGTAGATAGGAGTCAAGGTCCATACAAGGGCCCCAGATGAGGGGATGGTGATGGTGGTGGTGATAAGGATAGGGGAGATGATGAAGGGAGGGGCGGAGGAAGAGTTCGAGATGTTGGGAGAGGGAGAGTTGGAAATAAGTTTAGCATTAGAGGAGGGAGAAGAGGAGGAGGTACCACAACTTGTGATGAGGGTAGAAAGAAAAGGAGGATTTTCCTATCAAGAGGTCTCAGGAGAGAAAGGAGGAGATGGTGGATGTCAGTAGTGAGTCCAGTTCATCTAGATCTAGTAGTAGAAGTGGAGAGGAGAGTGAGGAGGGGTATATGTCTAAGACGATGGGGGTTTTGTGGAGGAGGATCCAGGGGAGTCTGATACTATTCAAAAACTTATGTGTAAGGTAGAGGAGCTTACTCGGAGACTAGGTGCTACAAAATCTAGGGCCATAAAGGGAGGGAGAGAGAGAGAGAGAGAGAGAGAGAGAGAGAGAGATGTTATAGATCACTTATGGAGGATAGGTCAGTAGGCACAAAGAGAGATAGAGTATTGATGCAGGCACTATGAGGATGTTATTCATTTAGCTCAGTGGGTTGCTAGTTATACCACTTCTCAGAGATCTGGTAGATCATAATGGTCACAAAGTAGTGGTATATCAATGTTTCCATCTTGAGCCCATCAGGATGCCCTATAGGACCCCACACAACAATGTGGGATAGGATTATATGTGATAGGATCATATAGGATCATATATGATAGGATCATATATGACATATGAGGGTGGAGGGAGAAGTTGTTGACATATTTTTTTGCATCATTGTATCATAATTTTGTATAGTTGTATTAATTTTGTATTGTAGACACTATACAGTTTTGACAGAGATTGGGAGCTCCCATTGTACTTAGATACATTTTTTATGATATGAGATGCATATTTTTTGGCGGTGATAAATATGTTTCTTTTGATGTAATGGTGATTTATGATTATGCATTTTATGATGATGACTATGCTTATGATGTATGCTTCTTTCTATAATGGATGCACATGTCTCTTTTGATGCCACTATGTATGATGATGATCATGATCTATATGCCTTTTTGTTTTTCCTTATGGTGCCCTTATGAATACATGATAATTTGATTGATGATGCAACTATATGGTGTGACTTCATACATTTTACTCTTCTGTTGATGTTGTATCGTACCTTTATGATGGTGATTTATGATTATGATCTATGATATATTATATAATGAATGTATATGCCATGCAATCCTAAAATGGATATATCTTACTTTAAGTGACCTACTTTGTTAGTTAGAAGAAAATTAGTTAGGAAGAATGATTGATGAAACCAAATCTTTTCCATATATTCCAATGTTTATTCATCATTGCACCTTAAATTTAAAAAGGAAGAGATATAAATGCACTCATATATTGATCATCTGGATACTGCTATTATCTCTAATAAAAAAAAGAAGATAACATACAAGGAATGTTCAATTATTTTCAAGCAATTAGCTCAGATCATGGAACTGTGTGGCTACCATATGCTTGACAACTCCTATGGCATTTATCTTGAATCATCCTTGCCCCCAAAATCAAATTGAAACAATTCATAAATAAAAAACAAAGAAAACAAGATTATGATCCATCATAGCCACTCTCACCACTCAGTGGTATCCTTAAGGAGCATAAGAACATAATCATGAAAGATAAATTCACAAAAGACTGACAAGATTGACCTAGTCAACAACCTTATTGTTCCTTGATTGACTTGATTTTGATGTTTGATTGTGGATACATCTGGTTTTAGGAATGTGATGAACTATAATTGATTAAATGTTTGAAGATGTTAAGTTGTTGATCATGCAAGGCATTAAATTAGTTAATGTATTTTATTGTCATTGATGTCAACTTGATATAATTTGTATGGTCATGGACATACTGCCAAAGACTTCAAAGAACTGATGAATCAAAGGCTATGGTATCAGTAATGCATATAAGTCAAGTATTCACAAAGTGATTGTATACACCAATGGAGTGCACACTGGCAAATAGAGTAAAAGAAAAAAGTCACAGTGTTACCCGATGAGAAAATGCATAGCATTACCAATGAGAAAAGTCACAGTGTTACCTGACGAGCAAATGCACAAAATTACCAATGAGAAAAGTCACAGTGTTTCCCAACGAGAAAAGAACAAAGTAACTAGATGGATAGAATTATAGTGTTTCTTGATGGACGGAGATCTTGAAGAAAACTAAAGTCACACTGATGGAACAACTAGTTATCACCAATGACTAACTAAAGTATTGACCGATAGAATAGAGAGTTCATAAATGACAAAATGCTTAGTTGTCAAGAGCTAAAAATAGACTTAATTGATACTTATCATTGTTTTAATCAACAAGATAAAGCCAGAGATAAGTAAAGGATTTAAAGCTACTTTGTTCGGTTGGCAAGAAGATCTCTACGAGATAAAACTGGAGTTTTTCTTTAAAGTTAATTGGCGAGAATTGTGGATCACGCCAAGAATCAAGAAAGCCAAGAAATGGTGAATCATGTCTATAGATAGAAAAACCTAATTCATTATGTATAGAGGGGTGAAGAGAAGAGAAAATAGATGCTAAAGATATTCTTAAGGAGAAGAAAGTCTTCATTTAGACCTGATCAACAAGCCAAGGAAAGAGATAGATTTTGCAGACACCGACGAACAATGAAACAACATCACAGAGAAGAAAAATGTGGAGAAAAGGTATTTAATTGATTATATTGATCAGAGAGGTAATGCACTTACAATAGATCTAAAAATCTATAATTCAAGTTGTATGTGTGAATAGATCACTAACTATTTCAGTTTAACCATTGAAGCATCAAGTCTCTTAACCAAGCAGGACTTAAAAGTCTTTTGCAATTCAGATACATCCCAAGGGGTATCAAAAAGGTTGATCATAGAAAGTAGCATTGGATATGCCCGATACCTATTGACAGGCCAAGTGAGTGTTTGATCAAGGATGGTAGCATTAGATGCCAGAAACTAAGTGACAAACTATCTTTTAAATCCTATAACAAGGTCACACCTAATAGTGTGTTTGTAACCTTTAGCAGGGTTGGCTCTTAATCGAGCTCACTTCAGAAGAGTGAAAATTTGGGGTACTGGTCCTAGTGGTTTTTCCCTTAATAGGGTTTCCATGTTAAAAACCCATGTGTTATGTGTTTACATTTCATTACTTTACTATTTTGCATTTCACATAAGTTGTTCTGGATTGATCGGTATGCTCTAATTATTTACTGTGTTTTGGTAAATAGTAAGACTCCTTATCGATAAAGATACAAAAGAAGATTTTATAAAGCATTCCGACAAGTAGAAATTTGTTAAAATTATTTCAAGGCATTCATCTTGTAGGACTGAATATAAATAGAGGCTCAAAAGTGGTACTAAGTTTTAAAGGGTTGATTTAAGGATTAATTTTTAAGGCCACTGATTCACCCCCCCCCCCCCTCTCAGTTATTAGTAACAGAATGGACTACCATATAAGAGTGATGTGTCTGGTTTGGAACCATCGGTAACACCTACACTAAAAGATAGGATTTCAATACAAACTGAAAGTAGGGATAACAAAGGTCACTGAAAGTGTTAAGTTCAAGAGAAACCCAAAAAGAAAGATCACAAGAGAGACCCGACATAGTTTTCATAGTTCAACCTTAAAATGTTGAAGTGTAAACTGACAGAGAAGAAAATAGAGGAACCTGATAGAGAAAGGGAACTCGACGGATAGTTCATGGTAGGAACACCGATAGACAGACAACAAAGAAACCCGAGCATCAGTCACCAAAATTCAATTATATTCCAGTAAATGGGGATCTGACTTCCATGTCAGATAAAACACTTATGTTTTATATTTATCATTTTGATTTGATTTAAAACCACTTCTTGAGGGACAATCAATGTAATTGTAATTATTTTAATTATTCTAACTAATTAAAAATATGCAAACTAGGAGATCAAGGTCAAGTTGTAAACCTTTGATCATAGAGTTATATTTGTAATATGTGAAACTTAATTAGGTCAATCTATTGTATAAATAGATGTGTAATCATTCATTTCATATGGATGTGAGGATGATAGTAGCCAAGGAGCACAGCTATGGATCTAACTAAGAGTTTCAAGAAGAAGAATAGGAAAAGATGAAATAAGTTATTTGTAACCACCCTAATTTGGTCTTCTCTTACCATAGACCCTATTTTCCCTAAGTGTGATCATACCCCTAATTATTTCAAGACAATTATTCAATTTATTGGCATAATTCATTTAAATAAAATTTCACCTCCTAAGTGATTTAATCACTACATTACATTAATTTCCTTAGCCTATTAAATCAAAACAATTCAAATTCAATCAAAACAAATAAAAAACATGGCTAAAGTAATTAAATAAAAGGAATTAAATAAACCCTAATTACATTTCCATTTACAAAAAGGGAAAGTCAAATCCCTAACCAATGGGAGTTAAATCACTTGGATACCTCACATGGATCAGCAAAGATTCAATCTCCACCTCTCTTCCACTTTCAATCCTAACCTCTCATTCACCAAATTCTTCTATAAATAGAATTAATTTTAAGCTCAATGGGCCCCTAATTTGAGATTTCAATTTGCAAACTTATGCTGCTCTTATTTTCATAGATATTCATGCATTTTAGCTCAATATTTCATTGCATTGTTATAATCTTTCATTTTGGAGCTATTAAAATGAACATTTCTTGAGCCTTTAGAGTAAATTCATTTGAATCTTCAATTCTAAGTTGTATATGTCACTGATTAATGCATAATTTGAGGGCAATTATAGAATTCTTCACACTATTCTTAGATAGGAAGCAATAGGAAAATTTTAGTGATTAGTTTGTTTTCTTACTCTTGTTTTTCACTAATATAATGACTTATTGAAGTGTTGTGTTGTAGACAACAGGTACACAAATAACACACACATTTTTGGCTCCCACCTTGGGGAAGAATATCAGATTTTACCTCACATTTCTATTTATTTTGACTAATTTCTCTTCTCTGTTTTCAGGATCAGAGTCACCTTTAGTCATCAAGGCTCGCATCCAAGAAATTGTATCGCATCGAGGAAATTGGATCGCATACCGGATTTCAGACATCGCATCCAGAAAATCCTTCATCATTTTTAGTAAAGTATTGCATCTGGTATATCTTCTATCACATTTTGAGTAATTGATTACATCTAGGAAATTGGGTCGCATCAAGGGTTTCTAGGATTGTTTTTGGGAAAGGCAATTGCATCTTGTTATTTAACTTGAAATTTAAATTGTCTAACCACTAATCTTCTGATATCGTTTTCTTCTGCCTAATGAGCAGCCTAATTTTTTATTGCAGATTGTTGTCTGAACCTTTTTTCTCAAAAAGGTGGAAAGGAAATTGGTAACTTGTCGTTTGCAGGTTTTGGAATAGATTAATTTGTTTTTACTTGTTCAAAGTTTTAACACTTAAGAAATTTTTTTATCATTTGTTAAATCAATCAGAGGATTATGCTCTTTTCATTCAAGGAAAATCAGAAACTCAAAAATTGATTTAGGACTTGAGAAGAATTTGGGGTAAATAAAAAAGGCAAACCTCATTGTTTAATTTTCTTTTTGGAGAGTAAATGAACAAACACAAATCATTTAATCTTGTGTTTAATTGAACAAGCTTCATTATATAATTTACTTTGGAGAGAAATTGGACAATACAAATTATCTAAAATTGTGGGAAAAAGAACATTCATTGTCTAATTTTGGAGATAGTAATTGAACAAGCAAAGCATTTAAATCTTGGGGAAATTAAACAATCAAACTTTTCTTTTCAAGTACTTTTTGTTTTCATAAGTTAGGAATTTTTTAAATAAAACTTAAGCTTATTTCTTGATCTCACTAGAGGATTTTCTCTTCCTTCCAAGTGGAGGAATCAAAAACTCATCATGGGAGATTGAGTTTTGAGTGAAGTCATTTGAGGGAAAGAACTTGATCGAAGTGTTTGTGGGAGAAAATGACATGGAATAGGAGAGTATTCTCTTCTTCTTTTGAAGAATAAAAAATCTTGAACTCCTAAGCTCACCAATCCTTTGTATCCTTTCAAAAACATTAGAGGTCCTACCGGTTGAGGAAAAAAGTATCCCAGAATGACCCAAGTGAGGAAAAGTTTACACCAACCCTTCCAACTCACTATAAATAATTGCTTCCTTGTAGGCTAAAGACTTAGAAGAAGTAATCGGTTTTGTTCTTAGAATTTTGACATCATTCCCTGAACATGCTTGGATTTGTGTAGAGCGGAGCCACTCAAATCTTGCTTATGAGACTACATGCATTTGAGTACTCATAGAACTATACGCCTCAATTTTTCCTTGTGCAATACTATGGGAAACAATTGCAAAAGAATTGCCCCATCATAATAAACACTTGTAATAAAACTACTCGATTCACCTCTGAAAGGGTGATAATCTTTGTGCAAGGCAAATAGTAATTTCCCCAAGATACTCACCATTTCATTTCCTCACTTGCGTTTGGATTCGACTAATATGGCATCATAACGAGATTCATTGCGTGCTTGGTGATGACCATATTCTGATTAGCATTTGAGTGTGTACCTGAGTCTACGAGAAAACATTTTCATCCTATGCTTAGAAACTAGGGATTAAGGATGTGTTTGTTCACCCCTAGCAATGAAACATTGCTTGATGTGGTTAAAACTCATTAAAAAGATAAATCCATCAAATAAGAAACAAAATTCAATCCTTAGACTACATTCTGTGTTTTTCACTCACTAGAAAGTCTCAGAAAATAATCTGCAATCAGAAAAATTTCACGTATTCTAATATAAATTTGACAAACTTGAAAAACATTGATAGAACATCAGAGGCTTGAATCTAGTTTCATTAGGTCACATTTAGGATCCTAGCTCACTTTTGGTCATTTTTGCATCGCATCTAGGGAGAAATATCGCATATTGTATATCAAAGCTCGCATCTCGAATATCAAAGCTCACATTTGGTTAAGTAGAACCTCACATTCAGTGTGTCACATTTAGAATAGTGGGCACTTGCATAGTTGTCTCTCAGAGAAATTTAGTATATTTGGGTACCCTTTTGGCTCCTTAGTATTGTCCTATTGCTTTTTTTGATTTTCTAGTTGTTGTTTCAAAACTTTTTCACAAGTTTACCTTGCATGTCCTTTTGGATTCTCACAATTGGCCTCACAACATGTAGTCTATTCACTTTTCAAAAAAACTTGATTCCCAGCTTACTTTCAGAGCATTCTAACCCTCTAACACTGGATTCATTTACTTACATCAAATACAAACAATCCTTTACAACTTGGACACACTTACTTGGACAATTTGGTGTTAGTTATAACTGAAAGGGGGGGTGAATCAATGGCCTCAAATTTTAATCCTTAAATCAACCCTTAAAACTTATAACCAAAAATTATGTCTCTAGTTATCTTCTATCCTACAAGATGAGCGCCAATAAATACTTATATCAATTTTCTACTTGTCAGATTGCTTTGTAAATCTATCTTCTATATGATTACCGATAAGTAGTCAACTATTTACTGAAACACAGTAAATATGCAGATTTTACTGATAAATCCAGAATTGCATATGTGAAATGTAAAATAGTAAAGTAATCAAACATAAAAACATAACACATGGATTTTTAACGTGAAAACCCTGTTAAGGGAAAAACTATTGGGACCGGTAATCCAAATTTTTACTCTTCTGAAGTCAGCCTTGTTAAGAGCCAACCTTGTTAAAGGTTACAAACACATTGTTAGGTGTGACCTTGTTAGAGGATTTAAAAGATAGTTTTTCACCTAGTATCTAGCATCTAACACTACCATCCTTGATCAAACACTCACTTGGTCTGTCAATAGGTATCAGGCATATCCAATGCTACTTTCATGATCAAACTTTTTGATACTCCTTGGGATGTATCTCAATTTTAAATGACTTTTAAGTCCTGCTCGGTTAAGAGACTTGATGCTTTAATGGTTAAACTGAAACACTAATGATTTATTCATACATACAATTTAATTACAAATTTTTAGATCTATTGTAAGTACATTACCTCTCTGATCAATATAATCAATTTTATACCTTTTCTCCACACTGTTCTGCTCTGTGATGATGTCTCACTATTTGTCGGTGTATGTAGAATCTAGCTATTTCTTTAGCTTGTTGATTAGGATTGAATGAAGTCTTTCTTCTCTTTCATATTTTCTTTAGCATCTTTCCTCTTCTCTTGTTCACCTCCCCTACACAATTCATAATGAATTGGGTTTGTCTCTTATATAGACATGTTTTATCTTTGCTTTACTTTCTTGAGTCTTGGCGTGATCCACAATTATTGCAAATAAATTTAAAGCAAACTCCAATTTTATCTCAAAGAGATCTTCTTGCCAACTAGACAAATTAACTTTAAATCAATTTCTTATCTCTGGCTTTATCTGGATGATTAAAACAATGATAAGTATCTGTTAAGTCTATTTATAGCTTCTTGACAGCTAAGCATTTTGTCATTTCTGAACTCTATGTTCTATCGGTCAACACTTTAGTTAGTCATTGGTGATAACTGATTGTTCTGTCAGTGTGAATTCAATTGTCATCAGAATCTCCATCCTTGTCTTTTTTTTTAAGCAACACTAAAATTTTGTTCGTCGGATTACTTTATGTTTTTCTCATCGGGAAACACTGTGAATTTTCTTGTCGGTAATTCTATGCATTTTCTCATCGGGTAACACTGTGACTCTGCTCTTTTACTCTATCCGTCGGTGTACACTCTGTTAGTGTATACAATCACTTTGTGAATACTTGACTTGTATGCATTACTAATAGTATAGCCTTTGATTCATTGGTCTTTTGAAGTCTTTGGCAATATTTCCATGACCATATAGATTATATCAAGTTGACATCAATGATAATACAATACATTAACTGATTTAATGCCTTGTATGATCATCAACTTAACATCTTTAAACATTCAATTAGTTACATGTGATCATTTGAGACTTCACTTGACACTATTGGGAAACTTTTGACATAGCTAAGATTCAACTTCATAGTTAACACAAGATGCAACAAGTATCTTGCTAATGAATCGAAAGTACCTCCTATATTGCTACAATTTCAATAAGGAGAAACATCTTGCAATCCATTATTTGACACAAATTCACCCATAATGGAAGCTCCTATAAACTAATGGAGTATGACTTTGAAGAATGCATCAATGAAAAAAATTGAAGACAAGAAGACAGTAGTGATGGAAACGTACCCGAGGAAGAGTATAATAGACTCAAACAAAGTAGAAAATTACAAAGATCATTGGTGAAGACAAGGAAAAATAATTTCTACATCTAGAGACTAGCATCCATTGGAGTCAAACTACCTAAAGATTATGATGTTGAAAGACTAAAGGAAAAAGAGATACCAACTCCTATATCTATTCTCAATAAGAAATTGACCTTGATGCAAGCCAAACTTGCAATACTCAAACAAGAGAAGGTCAAACCAACAAAGAAATAATCTTCGGCCCACATTTGTCCATTTCCTTTTGAAAAAAGTATCAACGTAATTCCATTTCCTCCCAACATGGAAAGGCCTAAATATGAAAAATATAAGGGAGACACTGATCCACATGATCATGTGAGAGAGTTTTGTACTCTAATTATAGAGTACATGCACAAACCTACATACCTAATGAGGCTATTTCTGGGAAGTTTAGGCATAAATTCTATGGAGTGGTTCTCCAAACTCAAACCTAAGGTGAAATATTTTGAGGATTTAATACAACATTTTGTCCAACATTACTGCTACAATATACAACATGACGTAACCATGATGGAATTATGTAACACAAAACAAACAATCGGTGAATCCTTTACACACTTTTTACAAAGGTGGAGGAAAATATTTGCTAGGTATTCAAGAGCTATTCCCAAATAGGAAAAGATGGAAATCTTCATTAACAACTTGATACCTGAATTAAACTGTGCTTTACAAATGCAAGTTTCACCTAGTTTTGATAGGATGATCAAAACTGCCATCTGTATTGAAGAGGTCATGGTTAAGAAAGGATAAATCACACTTCAGAGTGATAGTAAATCTACCAACTACAACAACAAGCCTAAATGGTGGAAACAAAACAAGAATGTTGTTAATGATGGAGTGGTAGATGCATCTAATCCTAATAAACCAGCAGTGTTCAATTTGACAAACAGCTTGCAAGCAAACAAAAAGGCCAAGGTAACAACCACAATACCTAAAGAAAATAATGAGAACAATAAGAGTATACCATGGACTTCTAGACCTCAACAAACATTCATTCCTTTGGGGGAACCTATTGAGGCATTTTTTAAGACACTCTTGGACAAAAAAGTTCTTAAAATTCCCAATTCAAAACCATGGGAACTAGAAGTCAAACCCAAATGGTGGGATGATAATTCTTATTGTGTCTTTCACAAAAACAAGGGACATAAGACTAATAACTATGTGGTGCAAGGCACCTCCCTATTTCTTTTTTTGGGGTTGTTTTGGGTTGTTGTAAGTGTTTAGGTGTGTGTTAGAATAATATCCAAGGGGTTGGATACAATGTTATTTTACTTCATGTTTGTAGGGCCTTAGTGCCAATTGAGTGTTTTAGGACACATTGGGGGGGCAGGGTGAATCAATGTTTGTCTATTTATTACTTTTCAGCAACTTAAACATAAATCAAACATACATTCAATGAAGCTTAACATAAGAACTCATAACACATGATATGATTACGAGGAAACCTTGATTAGAGGAAAACCCCGGTGGGAATTAGTACCCACAAATATTGTACTAGTGTAATGAACCTGTTAAAGTTCATTTTCCCTGTTAGAAGTAGTCTTTACAATGCAAGTGCAATGACCTGGTTAAAGGTCTAACCCTGTTAGGAGTCTTTTAAAAAACCCTATTAAAGGTATATGGCTCACTGCCTAGGCTCACTACCCAATAAGATGAAGGCAACAACCTTCTGATAGTTGATATACACTATATCAAAAGTGAACTATTGTGATGACACTGTTGTCTGATCAGTTTCGTATATGCGCGAATGCTCTTACTCTCTTAAAGAGCTTTATCTCATACTGACTTCATCATACTGCTCTTCTATATCTTTCTCTTACATAATATTTGACACTTGTAACATAACTTTACATTACATGCTTATATGTTCATACCCGAATAGAAGTGACCCAAAATAAGACTTATGGTCAGCCCTAAAACATAATACACAATGCTTCTGAGCAAGTCGGCTTAAGTGTATTTACAAAAATACTAATTACATCATTACAAACATATAATCAAAGGTGCTTGGCTGTTACATAACAAAATAATTCACTTTGATCAAAACACTAGTCGGCTTCCATGCTCTGTCTTCTAGATTGCTGGTGTACTGATTTGTCTGTAACTTCTCTGTACTATCATGTCATACCATGCATGTCTGGACTTAGTATTAAGACATCACATAGAACATATATCTGAATGTGCATACTCTGATTTGATGTCTTACACATGCGCTAATGTGATGATCATTGTATATCTCTATTTTCCTTGTTTCCATACTTAGTCATTTTATCTTCTAAGTTATCTTTGACAGAAACTTAATATGACTTTGTTGCCATGATGACAACACAAAAATAGTCATATATGCTCTAGGAGTCAACTTGCCAGCACAATTTGGCTTCAATTTGTGAAATTTTTCTATTTTGGGTTAATATGAGTTAGAGGTATGTTTTAAGACCCTACACATCCTATTTGGGGTCTTAGAGGTCAACATCCATCATCAAGTTGACTACCAAGGTCAAACTGCTCAAAATGACAAAATGTTGCTAGCAACTTTGAAAGTTGCTCAAGCAACTTTTGCAAGATTTGACAAAATTTAGTTAAAACTAATGTAACTACCCCATGCTTGGTATATGAGCATGGTTTTGATGCTTTGAAGAGGTTAATGTGATTTTGGAGTGAAACACTTAATTTGAACACCTTTGTATGGATGTCTATATCCTCTTTTGTGTAATCTGTACTGTGTCTTTGTTTCTGTACAGCTGTGTATAGATTTGAAGAGGTGATTGGGTTCAATGATAGTGTAGTGTTTGTTTTCAGCTTTCTTATGCATTAGGTATTTTTTTTGAAGTTCACTAGAAGTTAAGTTACACATTTTTGAAGGTCACTAGTTTGACAGAGACAAAAATAGTGCTACCTAGTTACAAATGGCTCTAACCTAAAATTCATCCAGTGGATTTGTCTAAAACCATGGGGATATTAGGGTTAGGTCTATAGATAGGTTTGTAGTTTTCTTTTTGGTTATTTCATTTGAATTCCTAGGCAAAAGGTGAAGCCCTATGGCTAACTGGTGAAACCAGGTGAGCCAGGACAGGGAGAAGAAAGACTTTGTACGAGCACCCAAGACCTTTTGGGAAAGACTTAGTGGCATTTCTAGATGCACTAGGGAGTCTCCCAAAAGGATTCAATGGTGGCTGGAGGTGAATTAGAGATTGGAGAAAATATTATCAATTGTTCATGATCACTGGTCCAGAGGCCTAATTAATAGGCTATAATCTAGGGCCTGCAAGAAAATAGGGTTTTGGGTGCCATCAGAGGTCAATATTTTGGATTCTGATAGGGTTGAATGATGTCTTGAAGATTTCCAATTTTGTGGATTCATTTGGATATTTTGGAAGCAATAGGCCAAAATTAATGAAAACAGACCTACTAGGAGTTAGGCAATTAAGCCTCCTAGTGAATTAGTGACCAATTGGATTAGTAGAAGGTATTGGAGTATTGGGATGAGTGAAAAATGAACTAGACTGGGTCAAGAAGGATGTTAAGAGTCTTGGAGAATGTATGGGAAGATCCTAGGTAGAGATTTGACATACTAGGTGGAGGATTAGTGGAAGAAACTAGGCTTTTTGGGAACTAGTTGGACTAGTTAAGCTTGGTAACTTTGGAGGCTTCTTGAAACCAACTATACCTTGGAGGATAAGTTGGTAGAGGGGGTCTTGGAGATCCTATTTGGAAGAAGATCCTATAAAGAACAACCATGGGATGGTTGGATTAGACAAATCAAACCCCTTGAAGTGAAGAAGAGCACTAGTTATCAAATCCTCTGCATCAGAGTGGTATTAGAGCCGAAATAGCTTGAAGATTGTGTATGTCTGAAGGGGCAGAGAGTCAAGAGGTTGAAAACATGCCTCCTAAGGAAATGAGTAGGGATGCCATAGTAGAATTGGTTCAAGGCCTCTTGGAGAAGTATAATGTGTCCGAGACAAAGAGCAAGAAGATGATCACAAAATGGGGAGATGAAATTCAGACAGAAGAGTCATCAAACAAAGGGAAGGAACCTGAGACAGACAAAGAACAAGAGGTATTCTTAGATGCCTTAAAATCTTTAAACAAGGATAGCATGGAACACATACCATATTACTATGGTAGCCTAAATGGAGAAGAGTTGCTGGATTGGATTGAAGCCATTGACAACCAATTTGATTACAAAGAAATCCCAGAGGAGAAGAGGGTCAGCTATGCTAAGGCTAGACTCAAGGGATTTGCATTGGTGTGGTGGAACATGATGCGGGATGAAAGAGTGAATAGTGGAAAGAAAAATATTGTTTCTTGGGAGAGGATGAAAATCAGATTGAGGGCACAATTCTTTCCTACTAATTATGAAATTCAAATGTACCAACAGTTACAGAACTTAAGACAGAAGGAGATGGCAGTAAGTGCATACATAGAGGAGTTCCATAAACTATGCCTAAGGGCTAGGAGACAAGAAGATGAAATGGAGAAGGTGGAAAGGTATCTAAATGGGCTAAGGCAAGGGATAAAAGATGAGATTAGCATGATGGCTCCTGAAAGTATACACAAGTGTTTCCAGTTGGCTTTGAGAGTAGAGGATAAGGCTAAAAGAAGGAATGACTTCCATCAAAGAGAAAGAGGTGGCAGAAATAACAAAGGTTTTCAGAGAGGCAGGGGCAACTTTGGTAGAGGACAAAGCCCTAACAGACAAGAAGATAGTTAGTTCATGGATAGTAGTGGAGGAAACTGGTATAGAGGATCTTTCCAAAGGGGAGGATACAGAGGTAGAGGACCACCAAGAGGTAGGTTCCAACCCCAAGGGATATCTAATTCAGTTTTCACTGGTAGGTGTATTAATTGAAACCAAGTGGGTCACACAATGGGTAGGTCTCTAGAGAAGGCTTCCTCATCTTCAATGGGGGATAGAAGGAATCAATTAGTTTAAGAGGAGGATACCCAAAGTGTTACTTCACCCATATCCAAGGAAGGGCCAGTATTGGATGGGGAGAACTTGATGTTAAGAAGAACCATGTTGAAAGTGCCTAACACCATAGAGCCACCCCAAAGAAAGAACTTATTCAAGACAACTTGTAGGTCTCATGGGAAGATTTTCAAGGTTATAGTGGACTCTAGATCCACTGAGAATATAGTGTCCACTGAGATGGTGGAGAAATTGAAGTTGAGAAGGATGCCTCATACCACACCTTATAAGGTTTCATGGTTGAACAAGGGTCAACAAATAGTGGTAGATGAGAAAACTATGGTTGAGTTTGAGATTGGGGAATATAAGGACAAGGTCCTATGTGACATACTACCTATGGATGCATTCCATCTACTCCTAGGACTTCCATGGTAGTACGATGTCAAAGAAATACATGATGGAGAGAAGAAAAATTATGTCATCACCAAGCTAGGAAAGAAATTCCAAATGGATCCATTGCAAGAACCCAATGAAGAGAAGAATGTGGGGAAAAGTGTGATGTTATTTAGTGGGAAAGAGTTTCTAAAGGCCATGAAGAAGGAGAAATGAGTTTGTTGTGTAGTAGTGATCGAACCAAAGGAAGAAACTAAGGAGAAAGTCTATTTGCCACCAGAGATACAAGATTTGTTGGAAAAGTACCTTGACATAGTAGATAATGGTTTGTCAAGTGCCTTACCACCTATGAGGGATGTGAGTCATCAAATTGACCTCATTCCTAGAGAAAATTTGCCAAACAAAGTAGCATATAAGATGACACCAAGCCAAAATGCAGAGATAGAAAAATAGATCCAAGATTTGTTGGATAAGGGTATACAAGGAAGATTTTGAGCCCATGTGTTGTGCCAATATTACTTGCCCCTAAGAAGGATGGAAAATGGAGGATGTGTACATAATCCAAGGCTATAAACAAGATGACAATCAGATATAGGTTCCCAATGCCCCAGATAGAAGACTTGATGGACAGTCTTGGAGGATCTTTTTACTTTTCTAAAGTGGACTTGAAGTCAGGGTATCATCAGATTAGAGTGATGCCAGGGGATGAGTGGAAGAAAACTTTTAAGACCAATGAGGGTCTGTATGAGTGGATAGTAATCCCCTTTGGCCTAATTAATGCACCTAGCACATTCATGGGGCTCATGAATGAAGTGCTAATAGAGTTCATTGGTAAGTTTGTAATAGTTTACCTTAATGATATTTTGATCTTTAGCAGGTCCAAGGAGGAGCACATGAAGAATTTGGAGATGCTCTTAAGGAAGCTACATAAAGAGAAGTTGATGATAAATCAAGAAAAGTGTGAGTTTCTCAAAACTGAACTAGTTTACCTTGGTTTTGTCATTTATAATGGATGTATGAAAATGAACCCTGATAAAGTTAAGTCCATTTTGGAATGGCCTACACCTAGGTCCATATGGGATGTTAGGAGTTTCCATGGGTTGGCCTCCTACTATAGGAAATTTTCATGAGATTCCAGTCATGTATATGCCCCTATACTTAACACCATAAAAGGTGGAATCAAGTGTAAGTTTGAATGGACAGTGGTAGCAAACCAAGGGTTTGAAATGTTAAAGAAAAGAATTGTAGAGCTACCTACCCTTAGGTTTCCTAATTTCAATCAACTCTTTGTGGTAGAGTGTGATGCTAGCAAGTTGGCTATTGGAGCAATGTTGAGCCAATAGGGACACCCTGTGGCTTTCTTTTTAGAAAATTTAAATGAAGCTAAACAAAAGCATTCCACATATATTGACTTGGAAATCTATGCTATGGTACAAGCCCTTAAGAAGTGGAGACACTACCTGTTACCTAGAGAGTTTGTAGTCTATACTAATAACCATGCCCTAAGTTTCCTAAATGGATAAGAAAAACTAAATCAGAGGCACATGAAGTGGGTAGAATCATTGCAGGTTTATACATTTGTTATTAGGCATAAGAAGGGGGTTAGAAACAAGGTTGCAGATGCTCTTAGTAGGAGATTACTCACAATCCAAGAGATACAACTACAAAGTGTAGGATTGGATGATTTGAAAGACCTCTACAAGGAAGAAAAATATTTCAAAGAAGCTTATGAAGCTTGTGTGAAGTTTAAGCAGGGGTTCAAGGTAGATTTAAGTGATTTTGTGTTGCAGGAAGGCCTACTGTTCAAAGGTCATCTTATGTGTATACCTTGGTGCTCAATGACGGAAAACATTGTGAAGGAGAAACACCAAGGGAGCTTGGAAGGCCACTTTGAGGTGGATAAAACATTGGAGCATGTACATAGGCATTACTATTGGCCTAAGATGCAGTCAGATGTGAGGAGATTTGTAGAACAATGTCAGATTTGTTAGAGGGAAAAAGGAAAAAGAAGCAATAGTGGGTTGTATCAACCATTATCTATACCCCAAAGGCCTTGGGAGTGCCTTAGTATGGATTTTGTTTTGGGGTTACCAAAGAAACCTAGGGGACATGACAGTGTGTTTGTGGTGGTGGACCATTTCAAAAAGATGGCACACTTCATACCATGCAAGCAGACTAATGATGCCTCTCAAATTGCAAGGCTATTCTTTAGGGATATTGTAAGAATCCATGGTTTGCCTTTGAATATTGTCAGTGATAGGGATACAGAGTTGGTGGGTCACTTCTAGAGAACTCTTTGGAAGATACTTGGAACTAATTTGTCTTTCATTTTAGCCTACCATCCATAATCAGATGGGAAAATAGAATTAGTGAATGGGTCACTTGGGAATTTCTTAAGGTGTTTGACCAAACAACATGGACAATCTTGGGATCATACCATAGGGCAGGCATAATTTGCATACAATGACTCCATTAATAGGACTACAGGTAAGATCCCCTTTCAGATAGTTTATGGGGTCAATCCTAGAGGGATTTTGGAGCTGAGGGCTCTCAATTTGAGGGACAAGAGGAGTGCATAAGGAGAGTCATTTGCAAAGAAGATGAAGGAGTTGCATGATCAAGTCAATAAGACTTTACAAAAATAAGTGGAGAAGTACAAAACTAAAGCTGATAAGACCATGAGGGACTTGCAATTCAAGGTTGGGGATCTAGTACTTTCCTACCTTAGAAAAGAGAGGCTACCCAAAGGCCAACCAACTAAGCTACTCATGAAGAAGATTGGACCACTGAAGATTTTGCATAAATATGGAAAGAATTCCTATAAAGTGGAATTGCCTCCTGATTTGGGAATTTCACCTATTTTCAATGTTTGTGAATTATATCCCTATAGAGGATCACCTCTAGACAAAGGTCAGTCTACTCTTGCAGATTTAGAGGATGATGATTGGGTGAAATATTTGCCTACCCCAAAGCCATTGCAATTGGAAAGTGTCTTGGACTCTAAGGTGATAAAGAAGACAAGGAAGGGTAACTACAAGGAGTACCTCATCAAGTGGTAGGGACTACCTAAAGTTGAGGCCACTTTGATGACAGAGCTAGATATTCTGAAACATAGGGTCACCATTGAGGACCTCCTAACTCAAGGGACTTGAGTTATTTTGTCCAGGGGAGTATGATGTAGGGAACCTCCCTATTTCTTGTTTTGGTGTTGTTTTGGGTTTTTTGGGTTGTTTTAGGTGTTTAGGTGTGTGTTATAATAATATCCAAGGGGTTTGATACAATGTTAGTTTACTTCATGTTTGTAGGGCCTTAGTGCCCATTGAGTGTTTTAGGACACTTTGGCTTCAATTTGTGAAATGTTTCTATTTTGGGGTAGTATGAGTTAGAGGTATGTTTTAATACCCTACACATCCTATTTTGGGTCTTAGAGTTCAACATCTATCATCGATTTGACTACAAAGGTCAAATTGCTCAAAATGACAAAATGTTGCTAGCAACTTTGAAAGTTGCTCGAGCAACTTTTGCAAGATTTGAAAAAAAATTTAGTTAAAACTGATGTAACTACCCCATGCTTGGTATATGAGCATGGTTT
Source organism: Thuja plicata (assembly GCA_018584345.1). Lineage (NCBI taxonomy): Eukaryota > Viridiplantae > Streptophyta > Pinopsida > Cupressales > Cupressaceae > Thuja > Thuja plicata. The sequence goes on along the minus strand of MU225325.1, from coordinate 6,638,564 downwards.
CAATGGTTTGAAGAGGTTAATGAGAGTTTGGAGTGAAACACTTAATTTTGACACCTTTGTACGGATGTCTATATCCTCTTTTGTGTAATCTGCACTGTGTCTTTGTTTTTGTATGGTTGTGTTCAGATTCACAGAGGTGATCAGGCTCCATGATAGTGTAGTGTTTGTTTTCAACTTTCTTATGCATTAGGTAGTTTTTTTGAAGTTCAATAGAAGTTAAGTTACATGTTTTTGAAGGTCACTAGTCTGACATAGATAGAAACAGTGCTACCTAGTTAGAAATGGCTCTAACCTAAAATTCCTATGGTGGATTTGTCTGAAACCATGGGGATATTAGGGTTAGGTTCTGTAGATAGCTTTTTAGTTTGATTTTTGGTTGTTTCATTTGATTTCCTAGGCCAAAGGTGAAGCCTTATGGCTGATTGGTGAAACCAGGTGAGCCAAGACAGGGAAAAGAAAGACTTTGTAGGAGCACCCAAGACCTTTTGGGAAAGACTTAGTGGAATTTATAGATGCACTAGATAGTCTCCTAAAATGATTCAATGGTTTTTGGAGGTGAATCAGATATTGGAGACAAGATTATCAATTGTTCATGTTCACTGGTTGAGAGGCCTAATTAATAGGCTATAATATAGGGCCATCAAGAAAATAGGGTTTTGGGTGCCATCAAAGGTCAGTGTTTTGGATTATGATAGGGTTGAATGATGTATTGAATAATTCCAAGTTTTTTTATGGATTCATTTAGATATTTTGGAAGCATTAGGCCAAAATCGGTGAAAATAGACCTACTAGGAGTTAGGGAATTAGGCCTCCTAGTGAATTAGTGACCAATTGGATTGGTAGAAGGTATTGGAGTATTGGGATGAGTGAAAAATGACCTAGAATGGGTCAAGAAGGATGTTAAGAGTCTTGGAGAATGTATGGGAAGATCCTAGGTAGAGAGTTGACATACTAGGTGGAGGATTAGTGGAAGAAACTAGGCTTTTTGGGAACTAGTTAGACTAGTTAAGTTTAGTAAATTTGGAGTCTTCTTGAAACCAACTATACCTTGGAGGATAAGTTGGTAGAGGGGGTCTTGGAGATCCTATTTGGAAGAATATCCTATAAATAACAACCATGGGATGGTTGGATTAGACAAATCAAACACCTTGAAGTGAAGAAGAGCACTAGTTGTCAAACCCTTTGCATCACTTTGTGAAGCTTAAACACGTTATACAAGACCTTATTGAAGGAGGAAAGATGAAAGTGGAAGGACACACTACTAATGAAGACCATGCAGCATTCAACAAACCATTTCCTAATTATGTGAAAGGGGAAGCATCTAAAGGAAAAGGAAGTGAAGTAAATTACACCTACTCCAATAATGACAATGTGATCAACATGTTGGACATTAAATACAAAACAATCAATGCAATCACTATTAAAGGTGCTAAATACACATCAACACAATCAAATGCGGTGACTTGAAGTCAAGTATAATTCAGAATCAAAGGACCTATTTCCTCATCAAAAAAAGTGACATCTTCAAAAGTACCTATTTTCACTATTCCCAAACTAGCAGCAACAAGACAAACAGGTACCATTCCTTCATCAAACTATAACTTGGTGGATCAATTACAGAGAACCTCTACTCAAATTTCCATATATGAGTTACTTAAAATTTCCTCAATGCATAGGGAAGTTCTTGTACAAGCCCTACATTCTGCAAATGTTCCAATAGACATTGATGTAGACAAGTTCCAAGCAATGGTTAATCATATCTTAGCACCATATTATCTCTCTTTTTCAGAAGACTATGACAAGTCATTGACTCATCCACATAACCAACCCCTACACATTGAATTCCTAATTCATAAATTCCATGTCAAATGTGTATTGATAGATGGAGGTGCAGGGTTGAACATTTATACTCTAAATATAATAAAGAAGTTAGGTCTTTCAGAACAAACCATTGATTCAAGAAGTAAGATAACTATCAAAGCTTACGATAAAGAAGAAAGATCATCTAAAGGAATCATTATTCTAACAATTAGAATAGGACCAGTTGAAATAAATGTGATCTGTCAAGTTCTAGATCTACCCTTAGCTTACAACATACTATTAGGGAGACCTTGGATCCATGAAATGCAAGCAGTGCCATCTACTTACCACCAATGTATCAAATTCCCACATAATGGGGTGGAAGTAACAATTCCTATAGATGCCAGTTATACTTGCAATAATGTTAAAGTGGATAGTATAGTTCCTCATAACAAGGAAGTTCCAAAAGAAACTATTCTTGAAACTACTAAAGACATGGTTATGAGAAGCTTTGGAAAAACACTAAAACTTGAAGAAACTAGTATGGGAGAATACAAGCTAGACATGACCTAATCATTGATAGAACTTCTAGTGTCTCCAAGATATTATGGGAAAACATCCTCATCTTTCAAACCTACTACATCTAAAGAACCAGATATTCACAAAGAAACAGGTATGGTTAGAGCCTCTACTTCTCAAGAGGATGAAAAAGAAGAAAAAGCAGTCCTGGCTTAGCTTTATAAAGGATAACCAAAAGAAAATAAGGTCAAAAATGTGGAGATATCCCCAGAAAAGTATGGTAAAGGATATGACCTTCTCAAAAAAATGGGATATAAAGGGAAGGGACCTTTAGGAGATAAAGGAAAAGGAATTTTTGAACCTATACACATGGAATTCATAAATACCAAGGATAAAACAAGACTAGGTTTCAATAACAAATCTAAAAACCCCACTTCAAGAGATGGTCCAATCTTTGATGAAGGAATTGATGATAAAGAAGAAGAAACAAAACTAGAACAATGGAATTATGAGATATTATTGCATATTGGTACAAAGCATCCCAAATATTAAGGAGAAAGATGTGTACCTACTTTTGTAACACTACAAGAAACTCATGTTCCTTTATTGACATAAGATACTATTCAAGAAGTAGAAGAAATAATAGAAGACTCTCCATAAGTCCAATTGATAGAAGACACTCCTGAAGAAATACCCCAAAAACAAGATTTACATCCTAACTGGGGGCAGTTGGTCACAATTTCACACATCCTAGATTTACCACACTTTGATATACAAGTGGCTAATAGGGTACATCAGGTAACTATTGCTGAGTTTCTAAACATATTAGATGATGAAATAACAAACTCACATGACTATGAGTGGGATAAATTGTCAAATGATACTATGGATATTGAAGTAGATGTGATTCATAAATTTTCAACTCTTATGGAAAGAGGAGAGATTTCTAACACTTCCCCTAACACTGTTGATGTTCCTGAATCAAATGAGATAGCATTACCTAAGATTTTTGAGAAAGAAACTGGTGTTTTACTAGGTCTAGAAGACATTTTGAGATTACAAGAAATGAGTTCCATTTTGCTAAGAGAAGAAGAAAGATCAACTAATGAGTTGATACATTTAGGTCTACATATTACTAACAATGACCCTATTAATGATGATTTAAGTCTTGATGATCTAAACGTTGTAGAAGTTCACTTAACAGATCATGTCTTGTTAGTTAATAGTTTTGACGGTGAGGTGATGCTATCCTTACTAGACTCCAATTCATTATCCTTGATAAACCCTGACCTAATTGATTGGATGAATTCATATCCTAATCCTATCATGAACTTCCCTAATGACTACACTTTGGCATGTTACCTAAATGTTCATGAACCTTATCCTTCTTCTACCAATGCAAGGAGCGTGAACATGTCAGAGGAGGATATCAAGTTTCTTAGGCACAAATTGAAAAATAAAAAGAAGAAAAGAACTGATGGTGAAAACCACTTTGTAGCAGTATCAGATTCTAAAAAAGTAAAAATAATATACTTATTTGATGGTGAAAACCTCTTAGAGGCACCAAAAGATGAGATTCTTGAGATCCTCCCTGAGAACATTCAAGAAAGATATTCAGTTTTGATAGAACCTACACGACCAGTTAACTTGGGAACAATCAAAGTTGCTCAAGTTGTTCACCTAGCACAATCCTTATCAAAAGAGGAGAAGATACAATTTACTGAGTTCCTGAAAGAGAAAAATATTAACTTTTCATGGTCTTACACAGATATGCCTAGACTGGGTCCTAAATTAATAATGCATCATTTATCTATAGCTCCTGGGATCAAACCTGTGAAAGAGAAACTAAGAAAGATGCATCCTCATGTTGCATTACTAGTAAAAGAAAAGCTAGAAAAATTACTAAAAGATAGTTTCATAAGAGTCATCGCTTATGTAGAATGGATTTCTAATGTGGTACCCATGTCTAAAACAGATAAATCTATCAGGATGTTCATAGATTGTAGAGACTTAAACAAAGCATGTCCTAAAAATGATTTTCCACTACCAAACATTGATATGATCATAGATTTAATAGCAGGCTATTAGATGTACTCACTCATGGATGTGTTCTTAGGATATAAACAGATTAAGATTTCTCTTGAAGACAAAGAAAAGACACCATACACATGCGCATGGGAAACTTTTTTCTGGAATGTTGTTCTGTTTGGATTAATTAATGTTGGTGCTACATACCAAAGAGCTATGACAACCATATTCCATGATATGATACACAAAAACATGAAGGATTACGTGGATGATACCTTAGCTAAATAAAAAACAAGGACTACTCATATTGAAGACTTATGGAAGATATTGGATCGCATGTAGAAATTTTAACTCAGGCTTAATCCAAAGAAGTGTGCCTTTGGATTTCAATCAGGGAAGCTACTCAGGTTTATTGTATCAGCAAAAGGAACTGAGATGGACCCTACAAAATTTAAAGCTATACTAGAAATTTCACCTCCACATAACATTAGTCAAATGAGGACATTACAAGGAAGACTCCAGTCAATCAGGAGATTTATGTCACAAATTGCTGACAGAGCACAACCTTTTACTAAACTGCTACACAAGGGTGTTACCTTTAAATGGGATGAACTTTGTGAAAACAACTTCAAAGAATTAAAAGAGTACTTGGGTACTCCTATTCTCATGGCACCCATTCATGGAAAGCCATTACTCCTATATATCTTAGCTATGACTACATTGTTGGGAGTATTGTTGGCTCAAGAAGATGAAACTAAAAAGGAAATAGAAATCTACTATATCAGCATAACACTAGTATCTATGAACTCAACTATAGTAATTGAAAAATCTTTCTTAGCAGTTTTCTTTGCATCACAAAAATAGAGACATTATATGTTGTCACATACAGTAAAAATTATTGCAAAGATAGATCCTCTAAAATACCTCTTAAGAAAGACAACATTAATAGGAAGGCTAGCAAAGTGGGTCTTGATTCTGAGCGAATTTGATATTATGTGGATAGAAGGGATATTAAAGGAAAAGTTCTTGTAGATCAATTAGCTAATTCACCCTTGCAAGATGACGCACCTCTGATAATTAAATTTCCTGTTGAAACAATAATGTGTTTAACTAAATATCCATGGAAGATGTACTTTGATGGTTCTTTCACGCAACAAGGCTCTAGAGCAGTTCTCTTCATCACTCCTCAAGGCTACAAGATTCCCAAGGCATAAGAATTAATGTTTACATGCACCAAGAACATTTTTGAATATGAAGCATTAGTGAATGGTCTTAAATTGGCTATGGAATAGAAGATTATAGAGTTATATGTGTATGGTGACTCTCAACTTATTATTAATAAAGAAAATGGAGACTATCAGACTAAAGATGAGAAGCTGATGCCTTATAAACAACAGGTTGATGACCTAAAAAAGTATTTTGTCTTCATCACATTCCAGCAAATACCAAGAATAGAAAACAAAACTGTAGATACTATGGCTACATTGGCATCCATGTTACAACTAGAAGAACATCAGTTTTGCTATGACTTCTTGGTGGAAGAATTATCCTATCCATCTTTTGATTCCTCTAAGTACCAAGTAATTTGTGCTTTAAATGCCTAAGACCAATCCCGGTATGCCAAACTCATTACCTATCTAACTAACCAAACTTTACCCAATGGCCTATCAAGGAATGAAAAATGAGCCTTAATTAGGATAGCATCGCGTTATGTCCTCATTACTAATAAATTATATAGATGAGGTATCTACAGTACACTTCTTAGGTGTTTAGAACAAGAAGGGTCAGATCGCACATTAAAATAATTCCACAAAGGTGTATGTGGATCGCACTCAAATAGATTTTCACTAGCTGAAAACCTGCTAAGAGTTGGCTATTATTGGCCTATGATGGTAAAATATGTTGTTCTATTTTCAAAAACATGTCACAAATGCCAAAAACATGGAAATCTTATCCATTCTCCTGCTAGAGAGCTCATACCATTTATAACACATTGGCCATTTCAGCAATGGGCCTTTGATTTGGTTGGACAAATATATCCTAATTCTTTATGTGGACACAAATACATCATTATGCCAACTGAGTATTTCACTAAGTGGGTCAAAGTTGGGCCGCTGGTCAAAGCCACTGGCACTAGTACAAAAATAGCAATATATGACCAAATAAACTACAAAAAATAGTAGATAAATGACCAAATTTGGTTACGTGATCACTGGTAGTTTATTTTCGGTCATTTATCTCACGACCAAATTTATGACTAAAATATTTTAGTCATTTATTTGGTCATTTTGTAGCTTATTTTATCATTTATTTGGTTATTTATTTGTTCATTTGGTAGTTTATTTGGTCATTTATTTGGTCATTTATTTGATCATTTGGTAGTTTATTTGGTAATTTATTTGATCATTTGGTAGTTTATTTGGTCATTTGATAGTTTATTTGGTCATTTATTTATTTATTTGGTAGTTTATTTGGTCATTTATTTGGTCATTTGGTAGTTTATTTGGTCATTTATTTGGTCATTTCACTACTACATATAGTTGACTAATTTATGTTAGGGAATGATAGAATTGAACCACCAACCTCCTGCTTGTAAAGCAGGTTCTCTTCCACTGAGCTAGAAACCTTTAAAGAGTAAATATACCCTTCAAAATTTAAGTCTCTAAAGCCCCTAAACCCTAAACCCTAAACATGATTCTAGAGGCATAGAATGTCACTTGTAAGGTACCATTCATTGTTACTGCCAAACATGTGTATCTTCACATGTTTGATTGTAGCTATTAAACCACAATTGAAACATAATCTTGAAACCAAGAAGATAAAAATTCACATCATTCGTCAATAGAACCAAATATGTCATACTCTCACTATAATTTGAAGATGTAATCTAAGAGCTTCACATGACACCAACACCCATTGCAAAAGGTCATCCAACTTCTAACTAAACATTGTTCATGGCTCATTACACACTGTACTAATAACAACTTAGAACCAAAATCTTGAAACAAAGAAGATTAAACACAATATACTTTCATAAATGTCCCACGGAAAGTGATACTGATTAATTCATGGCATCAAGAGAAACAAAATTACCAAAACTCCACTGAAAGTGAATAGAGATTCTCATGTACCATAATCTCTTAGGCTAAGACTCAAATGAGAAGCTATATTAGGAACTCCTAAAAATGTATTTTATCATTGGAATCAATTGTGTAATGTGTGGAGGAATAGGGTTTTCTTGTCTATGCATGTAAACTAGGACTCTTAGACTTATCTACCTATTTGGCATTACATTGGAAGGAGTATGATCCACTTGGCCCAAGATCTTTAGGCATGACGTGAACTTAGTGGTCATTCATGCTAGATGGAAAATTATTGCAATTAAAGAAGATGAATGAAGAAACTAGGTCAAAATAAGGAGAAACAATGACTTTTAGTACATACAAGAAAATAGAAAACTGACAAGTGAATCCTAGTAGAAGATTTAGGAAGTACAAAAAGTACAGACTGCAACATGCAAAATGATCTGATTTAGTTCACGGCAAAAGATATTGTGTTTTTTATTCCATCTTAATATAGATAGTTACAGTTTTCAAGAATTCTTTGCTTTCCTCTACCTTCAAGTGATCTAGCATTGTGGTTAGTAGATATAAATATATTTGTGTCAGGTGACTCTATTTAAGCATTCACAACAACATTGGAGACCTGCACCACCTTTTGTGTTCATTTGGTTGATATGTATTTACAGCTTCATCTTTTGTGGCTGACTCCAGATGTTTTGGGCCTTATGGTGGAATGTGATGATCATGGCATAAATCTTGGATCTAGAGGAAGGTGTTCCTATATGGTGTGATGCTTCACACACTTTATCTCCCTTCCACTTCTAGAGATGTTTGTGGCCGACAATTTATATGTTACGCATTGCATCTCATTAGGTCAACCTAATAGATATTATTTTGTGTTGTGGTGGATATATAAAGATAGAGATACACTTCAAAGATGGAATCAAGAAATGGATGTGTCCATGAAGTATTGTGAAGTGCGAAGGTCCAAATTTGTAGACAATCATAAATAAAAAATTTCATAGATATATAAGTAGTGTAGTGTAACCAACATTACAAAGAATGTATTTCAAGTCAATTCATTCACCATAATTCCTTGTAATCATTTGTATTGTATCTTGTCCTAGGGTTGGTGCCTTATTTTTCAAACTTCTTTGTATCTTTCCTTAAGGTTAGTACCTTAGCCTGCAAGATCTTTTCAAGGGTAGAGCACTTTTGTAGCATGTGACCTAAGTATCTGTAATTTGTTCTTCATATGGTGAGTTTGATTCTCACTGTGGTTTTCCCTTATTGGGTTTTCCACGTAAAAATATGGTGTTTATGTATTTGTGTTAAAATTACAATATCTCTTATTAGGAGGTACTTATATGAATTTTTATCCGATCGAGGAAGCAAATTGAAGAAGGAAAGATGCCCACTAACATTCTTGAAACAAAGCTGAAAATCAAATCCAATGAATGTAACAAACTTGAATAAGTTTCCATGTTAAGGAAGGAATTGGAAGTAGGCAAAGAACAAAGTAAATATTTCTTTATGCTTGAAGAAGACCCTATGACATTGAGAAAAGAGTTGGAAGTTGTGAAAGTACACATTGAAAAGAACCTAAAACTTAAAGGCGGTAGTAATCTGCTTGACGAAATGTTTGGCTTTCAAAAGCCCTCAAGGGATAAATGTAGACTTGGATTTGAAAAAGGAGAAATCTCTACCACCCCAAACAAGGATTAAAAAGGAAAGGAAAAGGTTAGGGATTTATTCAAAAATGACAAGGAAGGTCAAAAGGGTTTCACTCGAATCTGAAGCAAGAAGGATTTTATAATACCTACCCCTGCTCTTGCTCAAACCAGGTACCTTGCATCTTTCCATGGTAAACGTTTTTGCTAATTATTTTGTTTGAATTAGTATGGAATTATATCAATATATTTTTGAGTGCCAAGGAATTTGAATATTTTGGGAGCTTGATATTATGTAGGCTACCCAATTCTTTAAAGTAAGGCATTGATTACACATGGTTGAAGATTCATTTAGAGACACTATAATCTATAGTGATTTTTAATTGATTGTTGTCTTTAGCAGACACAGAGTTGAGGGAGAATATGATCAACCTACTTCTTGGACATTCAATTGAACTAATTGTGATGCATATCAGAATGTGGATGTTGAGGGAGGATATGGTTCCTACAATCACTTTTTTCCTAATAGAAAATTCAATGAATTCAATGGAGGACATAAATATAGTGTAGCATTTAATTGTAAATTTGTTGTTCATGGAGGAGACATTTGTTGGTAGATATTCTATAGGTTATTGTAACGTAAAGAAGAGAAAACAGAAAAGTGTGGAGACTTAACAGAAAGGTAAACAGAGATGGAGGCTAGAAAAGGTGAATTTTTTAATTTCTACTTAACCTGGTTTGTGTTTTTTAAAATATAGTGACAAACAATTAAAAAAACTATTTGAATTTGGGAGAAAATTTTATGATTTTCTTATTGCAAGACATCCATTAGAGTTTTTGTAAAACTCTTTTTAAAAATCCAACCATTAGGAAGTTATAAGAGTTAAGGAGTAATAAGGATCCTCAAAACTCTAAAAATCAGTTATAATTCACCTAATATCATGTCTCGACTCTCAACTTATAAGAGGAGACAATTATGCACTTGGAAGACAAAAGTGAAAAATCAATGGGAATTTGAATACCTTTGGAATATAGTCTTCAAGAACATCATCAAACCTCCAAATGATGATCTAGACCAAACTAGATTTGACAAGGCCAATTTTCTCATCTTATTTGGAGTTTCAAATGATGTTCAACCTCACATTAGAACAACCACAACTGAAAAAGATTCTTGGGATAATCTTAAAAAAATTTATTAGCCAAAAATTAGAATCAAATCCTAAATTTGTAATTACAGTTACATTGCCTTCAAATGCAGAATGAAGAGAAATTAGAGAACTTTCTTACAAGAGTAGAAGAGATTAGAACATCACTCCAAGGATTGGATAGATACAACTAAACCTAAATTTACTAAGAGTTAACAATGGTAAAAGTGAGGTTGGGTGTGGCTTTTCTCTATTTATCAAATCAATGAAGTCAACAACAAATATTTTAATTTCCATTACACTTAACAATTTTGATTTGGATTCTAATATCAGACATGCATTACTTAGAGTGATTATGGACTAGTAAAGGATGGTTACATTTGCAATTCACTACCAAAATAATATGTTGATCTTTCTTGTGTGGATATTCCCTATTTGGCTGAAATAGTGTTTCTGTTTGAAAATGAGGTGGTGACAAAAGGAATCTTGGAAAACTGTTGTGTTGAAAGATAAGACAATAAATTGTTTGATGAGAGGCCAGCCCCTTTATCCAATGCATGATAAGCAAATAAATTTTAAGCAAGCTTTAATTTCTTTTAACACATTCTTTGATGAGAGGCCAACTCCTTAAACCAATGCATCATAAGCAAATAAATGTCAAGTAGGCATTAATTAAAGAAATCAAAATTAGTCCTGCAATTGTGTGCTTTACTACACATTCAATCACCATGTAACTGACTTATACAAAGATGCCATATAAGATAATGGTTATCCATGAGAAGAAAATTAGTCTTAGATAATCATACCTGATTTATATTCAAAAAATTTAGAATTTAATTTGAAATGAATTGATATAATATCAGAAAAGCACTGGCTATCAGATTTATTGCAGATAATTTAGGTATGTGGTGATTCTTATGAACATGGCATGATCATTTAAAGACATTAGGCTTTCACAGTCCATGTCTATTGATTTTGAAAGCTTCTAGATTTGACTATGTATGTTTCTTTTCTATCAACATTTTGAATCATACTCTATGATTCATCATCAAGATATGTATCTTTTCTAACATTTTAAATCATACTTTATGATTCATCATCGGGATTGACCTTGATATTTCTATCAACGTTCTGATTCATTATCATGATTGAGCATGATGATGAATTATAGAGTATGATTTGAAATGTTGATAAAACAAAAAACATACATAGCCAAATCTAAAAGCTCTCAAATTCATGGCACAATCATGTTAATAAATTCAATGTTTAATCTCATTGAATTCTTGTAGGTTTTTTTTTTTTTTATTGTTTTTCTAATTTGGTGAATATTGTTAACTTTGTTCTTGATATTTGGTGGTTGCATGAGTGTGGTATCTGCATTGTCAAATAGTTCATGTGCCTTGTATATTCTTCCACATTTTGCATACATATCTTCATAATCAATGGTCATCATGAATAATTTCCTTTGTTCCAAGAAACCACACATAAGGGGCATTTGTGCTACTAATTCACAAGGGGCTTACATTTTGAACTTTGATATCATCCATTTTTTGGTTTTGTATGTGCTTATAACTTGTCTTCAATGGAAAGGAAAAATATTTGAGTGTATAGACAAGTGTGAATTTGCTTTTCAATTGTTGAAATGATTCTGTTGAAAAGACTTTCTGACTAGTACACCAATAGATGTAAGTTGTCACCAGGTACCAGAGTATCGGCCAACTTAGCCTGTAAAGGTTGTCCGGGGAATAAATTCTCCAAGCCTTCAAGCACTTGAGAGTTGGGTCTTGACAGTGCGGAAGCTAAGTAGGGAGTGTGACTATTTTATTTGGGGGGATAGATGGTTTTCTTGGCTCGTCTTCTTTGGGGATTTTGATAAGTTGTGGTTTCCTGCAAGCACTTGGATTATTAAACAAACTTCAAAAGATATGCTAGGGTTAGAGTGTATTCATTCTACTTATAGTTATGAAAATACATCTAAAACATCAACCATGCTCTAATGAACTATACTAAATACTAAACATATACAGAACCAATGATTCATACATGTTTAATAGCAAGGGGAAAGAGGTTTTTAATCTACTTAAAAATTAGAGAAAAGGAAATCAAAAACATATAGCACAAAAAGGGTGTTAACTCAGAGATCAAGACACCAACAACATCATTGTGAGAATCCTTCCTTCTTCATTAATAGTTTTCCAGCATCACTGGTGTGTATATCAACAACTCCAAGAGAGAATCTATCTACCAAGAACAACTAAGAACTCCTGAGCATTGAGCTTTGTAACTATAAGAAATAAAAATGTTGAAAGCTAATAGTATGGACTGAAAAACCATCAATTTTTCCGACCCTTGAAATGAGGTCAGACTTGTTATTTATACACAAAGGCTGCCCTAAAATTGACCTAATCTAACTGTACACTCAAAAATAGAATACAATGTCTAGTGGCTGGTACTACCTGAACCATGCTACAACAACCTCAGAAAGAGCGGAGGTTTGACAAATCAGTAGAAGAAGATAAGAGAAGGGAATAGAAGAATCAACCTCGAGAAGAGAGCCAAAGGAAGAAGAGAAGAAATCTGATCTTTCGGGGTTCGAGGCTACATACCTCATCAATGCAAAAGCAGCTTGCTATCTTTAATGCACCAGGTGTTTAATGCTAGAGTGGCACCTTGGGAAGACCACCTGTCAGAGCCATCCCTCAAGCTGATGTGCCTTGCTGGGGTCACCTACTTTTTGAAACCCTTATTGATTGTTGGATGGCGACCGGTTGGCTCTAAGGAACCTAGACACGGGTTGCCAAAAGAAAAAAAAATTGTTGGATCCAAGACTCTAGGATCCGGGAGCTTATGGTCAAAGAATGAAAGAATGTTCAAAAATACACCTTGCTAGTAAAAATCTCTAGAATCCAAAGGACCTTATTTCTCCTTTCTATTCTTAAATGTTTCTAGGAGTTGGTAAATTCCATCTCCATCAATGTCTTTGAGGCTGGCCCAACGGTATTTGTCCACCTCCACCTATTCACCCAGATCCAGAGTATTTTCCTTGAATTATGTGGCCATTTTTATGGTGCCGTGGCCCTAGAGCACCATGCAGGTTATGTGTGACATCTTTTCTCTGTCCATTCCCTCTGAGGAATGGTATCGATACTCCATTAGCTCGTCAAATTTCTCCACAATGTATTCCTCTGGAGTACATGTTTCAGTACTAAAGGGATCAACTCTCAAAACCCTTGAAATGAATGCCTTGTACATATTTAAAGAATATTCTACCTCCAGAACTTTATCCTACAGGGCCCCTACTGTTAGTTTTGATAACCATCAAATCTTCCCAAGAACACCTGCATGCAAAGACTGCTACAAGAATGAAGACAAAAGAGAGAAAGCTAGGGTGGCCAATAGGCCAGAGACTGCAAAACCATTGTGACAGAAAATAAGATTCTATTAACACAATAATTAATTACAAAATGATCTCCTTATGAAATACAAAGCGGTGAATCCTTATAAAGGATACCAAAACCCTAAAAGGGAAACTACTAGGAAATGGAAACTTTCCTAAGTCTAACTTAAGCAAAGAGTAGATAA